>JAHZMT010004711.1:0-78422 GCA_027743785.1 Sinhomidia bicolor | reverse complement strand
TTTATCAAACTTATCAAACTTCGTTGTGTGGGGAAATTTGACACAGTTTGATTGGGCTTGAATTGTTATGGAATCCCTAGCAAATACGGAATTTGGAAACTTGAGCGAAAAGTTGACAAAAAAGACAGTGCACATGACGTCACATATCTTTGTCATGGGAGTGAATGTTGAGCTTGTGTGTGTACAAAACAAGTTTACATGGACGTTTCTACACCACTCTTCTCACTTACTCTTCGGCTACTTCTTCTCAAGTCCCAGTCAGTGTCCTCAAGCATCGTGATAATAATAATAATAATAGTAGTAGTATCGGCATTCTATGAGCTGGCTTGCAGCGAAAAAAGGAAGCACCACCACAGAGACCACTATTACAACCGCTTCATACTTCTTGACTTACAAAGCAGTGTGGAAAGCAGAAAGAATGTCTTTCTTTTTTTTTCAAGTTTTTTCTGAGATCGTCATTTTGCCGTTGTTGCTGCTACTGATCCTTTGTAACTCTTTTCGCCGGAGGTGGTTTCATTTTGGAGTTTCTACCCATCCGCTCAACAACAACAAGAAAAACGCAAACGAACCAACCCCATGTACCAAAGAAATAAAGACGATGTACTTTTTACGCACACATCCTGCCTTTCTTTTTTCACTCTTTCCTACTTCCATGCATGCTTTCTCAGTTTGCTCAGCGAATTACTTAATAGCCGAGAGAAAGAAACAAACAGTTTGACGGTGGTACTGCTGCTGCTGTTGCTGCTGATGATGATGATGATGATGCAGGCAGCGGAATAAGTATATGACATGGCATGCAAGTATTCTTATAGTTATGTATGTGTAAGTATGTTCCAGGATGAGATTTTTTAAGAGAGTCAACGACAGACAAAGAGCTTTAATGGATAAAAAAAAGTTTTTTCTTTTGCTCTCTTTTTTCTCTGACAAGCAAGCCATTTCTTGCTTGAATGAATACCCTTAATAGAATTGAGAACAAGGCACACAGGGAAAGACAAGGAGAGGGAGAGGGATGGACATATTTTTAAAAGTTGGATGGAACATTTGCTTTTATTC
Source organism: Sinhomidia bicolor (assembly GCA_027743785.1). Lineage (NCBI taxonomy): Eukaryota > Metazoa > Arthropoda > Collembola > Entomobryomorpha > Entomobryidae > Sinhomidia > Sinhomidia bicolor. The sequence continues at coordinate 77,369 of JAHZMT010004711.1, read as the reverse complement.
CACTTCTCTGGACTCCTCTACCAATGATGTCTACCAGCTTTTTGTGATGTTGCATTTATAAATGCTCAAAAAATGTACAACATGAAAGCTAAAGTAAAAACAGAAAAAAATAAAGGTCAAAATTGTAACATCGCAGCAGCACTAGCAATATGGCGCTCAGATTAAAGGAGTGTTTACGGCATGGTCGTTGATATGACCATTCCAGAAACAAAAAACAACAATAATAATAATGCGAACAGAACAAAAAGAACAAGACAGAGACACAAAGAGAAAGAGAGAGTCGATAGGTATCTGAATCTGAAGTTGTAGATAAAAGGGCGGTATAATTGTGGAACGCATTCATTTGGTTTCCTCTTTTCTATGTATTTTTCTTTTGTCTTGGTGCATTGTCTTTTGGGAGAAAAACAGAATTGACAATGTATGGGTAATGATATTTTTGTAGCAGCATGATCATGATTGTCACCATAATGCGATGGCATGGAGTAGCAAGTTCAGTACAGACACGCTAATACATTATTCACAAAAATGAAGACAAAAGTATATCCACTAGCCAGAGTGGCGATCTTTTGGGGGGGGGGGAGTTTAACAGCAGACTATCAACTTTCAAAAAAATGTCTTTTGAGAATAAAAATAAAAATGGAACAAAATTGTTTTAAAAATGATGGATTTTGACAAATTGATCACATGCCGCTACTGTATTTTTTAAAAATCAATAAACTAAAAGCCATGGTGCATTTAAAATGTCCAAACTTGCGTGTTTGCTACCTTATAAAAGCTTACTTATACAAATCATAAAAAACCTTCAAGTTAAGCTCATCATTAAAAAGAAATTGTACAAACACAATTTTAGAAATGACTTCCGAAAGTTTTGGACCATTTTCCCCCCAGCATCCAGATTTCTCAAAGTCTACGCCAGTGAAAGTGTCATGCAGAGAAGAAAGTGAGTGGGATCATTTTCTCTTCTCTACAGAATAACTTGCCTGTTTTACTGAAATATGCTAATTTGAGTCCATCAATGAAATCTAGAGCCGACTTGAAATGGATTCTTCAAAATAGTCTCTCTCTCTCTAGTAGTCTAGTTTTAGTAGATGGAAGACCGACAAACCATCAAACAGGGAATAGTTAAATTATACCATTATTTTGTTAAGCAAAATGAATCGGGGCAATGGTAGTCTAGAATACGCAGCAAGGCAAAACGCTACTCTACATATATACATACTGTTAGTGTGCTGCTGTTGTCTGTTCTTTTCGGAGAACATTGTAGTATGAGCAGTAGTAAAAATTCTATCATTATCATCATCGCTGCATTATGCAGAGGAGTAGTAGTGTTAAATAAATAAGTAATGTGCCACCACCGCCACGGCTACGAGACCTGCGATAGTGGTGCCATTCCCCTTAATTTAACTGGCTTTTCTTCTTTTTCTTCTCATCTTGAAACCAAAGCTTATTACCAATGCATGAGATTGGAATGACGTGCTCATTGAAAAAAATTATTTCAACGTCGACCTACCTTGCACACAATGCAAAACTGCAAACAGTATATAAACGAGAAATTGGCCTGCTGTCTCTGTGTGTACGTGTAGTGCCTACTTGACCGTGTGTACAATGTACATCCATGCATACTTGCAAGGTCTCCACCATTTATTGTTTGGAAATATCAATAAATAGTCATGCTGTTTTGCAAAAAGGGAACCTGTAACTGGAAGACTAACCAGAGACAAAAGCTTACTGCCAGTGGTGGTCGTGCCCAGTCAGACAAGAACCACGTTTGTACTTGATGTCATTTCCAGAAAAAATGTACCATATCGCTTGTTTCCTTTGTCTGTCGGACCTTCATAAAAATAGCTACACACTTAAAAGAAATTCCAGACTTGTCTCTCCATGTAAACTATTTTCCAGGTATTTACTTTTGAAAGCCTCTTGATGTAACCAATATTTTTAAAAGGATGGAGATGGAAATGACGCGTGAAAGTATATAAGGTAAAAAGTGATTACTTTTTTCAGTAACTACCTATTTACTTCACGTACAAACAAACAAATACTGACGCAAAATGCAAGAAACATCGTGGAAATCGGAATGGAATGTCATTTTCTTCACGCATGCAAGCATACATTTATTGAGATTATTTATAATATCCGTCGTGTATTTTATAGCTTTACCCGTTTTTCCTTTCCTATTGCCCCCTTTCATTGCGTTTTCTCATCATATACATGACGATGATGGTGGAAGACGCCGTCATATTTGTTAATATTATTGCTGATATTCTCAATTGGCATTGACATCCAAGAGCATGCACGTAAACTTGACTTGGTCTTGTTGCTAACGACACACACAGAGAGAGAGAGAGGGAGAGAGTAAGAGAGAAGGGAAATGTAATAAGATGGATTAGGTATAGGTAGGTAAGTAGGCAGATTTTCGTAGTTTGATCGCATATTACCTATATTAGATTGCATGCACAAAGCAGCTCCCCTGGTCTAGGAACAATATTACTTTTTTGCAAGGAAGAAAGAAAAGCCTCTTTCTTTTTTGCTTTTGTTGTTGTCGACGTAGTAGTGGTGGTGGTGGTGGTGGTAGCAATGTAACCGTATAAGCTTCTTAAGCTTCTTTTCCCTCATTCCAATTCCACCTTCGGCTGATGCTGATAAATTTCATGTACTTGACTTGGATGGAAGGATGTTATGTGTGGATGGTGAAATACAAAGAGAAAAAATAGGTATTTAAGCAGCATTTCTTATATTATTATTGTGCCACTGCTACCATTACTACTACTACTGCTCTACTCCCTACTAGTGCTCTGCTGCTACTGCTACTACTTGTGCAATTTATTTCATACGGCATGATTGCCAATGAAGAAAGAAACAATAAAAAACATGGTTGTGGTAGTGGTAGAAGTTGTGGCAAAAACCGTTTACTCTAACAAACATTGCTAATATATAACGGCTATATACTGAAGACTGAAAATCATCGTGAGCGTTTTATTTTAATGCCTTTTGTATTTAGTCTACTATTACTACAACTTTGAGTATGTATATTATACTACTTGTAGTTTCAGCGACCTGTCAATAATTCTCAAGGTCATGAAAGTCTGCTCTTTGCTGCTGTTTCTGCTGCTACCGATATTAATGCTTGAGCTCCTTGAAGCAATAAGTTTTCTCGTCACCTCTTCTCTCCCCTTTCTCTTGTCAGTTTTAGTCGTGGTGTTGGATCATTCATTGTGTTTTTTCCCTGAAGCAACGCAAACTGAAAAATGTTGACATCCAGTCACTTCTCTGTTTTCTGCTATTTATACCTACTTACGTAGTACTAGCAGTCATTCAGTCAGTCAGTCAGTAGTAGAAGTAGTAGCGTTTATGGGGAGGAGAGAGAATGATAAAATAAATGGCAATAGGTCTTGTAGAAAGTCCGTAGAAAAGTACACATCGACACACCGGGTGCATACATGCACGATCGCTTTTATATGCACGAGATCATAATTTTTAGTATGTCAGGCCAGGCCAGGAAAGATAAGCAAGACGAAGCGTTTCGCTATCATCATGCATTATTAGTTTATACCACATAATATTACATGTAATGCGTGGTATATGTAAGTACTTTAATATTAAAAGTTGAAGCATACCACAAGTACATACAGTATGTATTTACCATTAGTATATATGTTTTTTGCACTTTCGCACAATGTGACTACTATACATACCGACGACCGTGGTGATTTGATTGAGTTGCAGACACACGTTTTTTTGTAAAAAGATACGAGATCAAAGCACTTTGTGAGAACAAAGTCAACGTGTTATTTATTTTTTCGCTACTGCTTCTTTCTGCTGCTGCTGCACAAACAATGAAATATAATGAAAAGCCGAAAGTAAAACAGAGCGAGAGAGAAAGAGAGAGAGAGACTACTATTACACTAGAGTTTGAGGATGAGGAGTGTTGGCCATGGAAACTTCAAAGGAAATGAACACGAGCGGACATCATGTTGGTTTTGTGCATTATCCCATAATCTCATCTTTCCTCTTCTTCTCTTTACTCTTTTTTTTTACATTTTATTTGTCGCTGCTGACTTTTCCAAACTTTGAACTTTTCGAGAATGTGAAACTAATTTTAAAAAGTGAAAAGTAAAAGTTATCCAGAGAGTCAGCGAGGAGTACTGAAACGTTGGTGGGTAAAATCGCTGATGCATATAATAAGTGTAAGCTAACATGCACTAATATCTGGTTACTTGTCTGGAGTGTTTTCTGATGTCACTACTACCCCGTCCTCTCCACTGCTCCCTCTTTTCTTCAAAGATACTCTCACTCCCTCTGATCGGAGGATCTCGTCTTTTAGTCTGTCTGTCTTACTTTAGCTTGTCATCTTCAAAACGATGCTGCTGCTCCTTGAAGTCCTATTTAATCAATACCATTTTCTGTATAGTTAACTTAACTGTCACTACCGATGTGTTACCACACAATTATCAGGAATATAAATGAGAGTATTTACGTGCATATATGCTTCGTGTTAATCGTTTTAAAATTGTACTTTTTCTGCGATTTTTTGTAAGTAGGAAGGAAGGAAATGGTAAAAATCATAATAATAATAATAATAACAATGCTCTTAACATATAATGAAAAATATATTTATCACTGTCAAGGAGCACTTGTCGACCCATACGTACATAAGAGCGTAGCTTGGTACATTGTTCTTTATTCGTAGGAACATGCGTGCGTACAACAGGACGATGCTTTGTGAAATAAATACATAAACATGCGGACAACTACAATAAAAAAAGTTGGTCGTTTTGTGCTTCAAGCCAAACGCTTTACATATATCAACTATATGGCATGCTTTTTAAAGGTCAAACAGGCCATTTGGCCGAGGAGGAGTAGTCTATAGTAGTAAAATAGAAGCAGTAGCTCAGCATTATATTATAGGTAAACGACAACAACAAAATTTTTGCAATAAGCAGTGCAATGCCATATAATGACGATTATTTGTCTTATATACTCAAACAACTAGTACTATTAATTGTATACATACAAATATATATATATAATTGTATATATATATTACTATGTGTATATTACGGTTAGTTAACCATAGTAGTTAAAAATCTGAATAGGTGCAATAAACCAGTCAATAATAATAATAATATTATTATTGCATCTATGATATTTTTGCTGCTACACACACCTAGCCAAGCAGCATCACCATGAACTTAATAGCATATCCAGCAAAGTATAATTTAAGTCTCCTCAACCTGTCCATAATAATTCACTCCACTTGACGACTCCACTATTACAGAACAACTCTTATCCTCATATCATCATCACACAGAACGCAAAAAAATTGAGGATTGTCAATCGGGTGAAATTAGTTCTTTTAGTACGCTTTGCAATAAATATAAATAGAATGTCATGCAGTCATGTTGTACACAAAAAACGACAACATCTTAAAAGAGTGAATCATTGCACGTTTTTATGCATGCATGATGTATGGCATATATTATAGTTTTTTCATTACTCACGTGTAATTTTTTTTTCGCTGCCTCTTTGTATAAGTATATGTAGTGATTTAGCTACAGTTGTTACTACTACTACACAACAATGGTGATACGATTAACAGTAAATTACGCATTCCTAATTATTTCTGCGTACCACCAAATTTAACCAAATCAAATGGATGGAGAGGAAAGACAGAGTGAGCAGATTAGTTTACTTGCTGCTGCTGCTAGCAGCAGTGGCAGCAGCAAAGCTTCCTGTTTGCTTCTGTTGAATGATTATCATTGTGGCTTGGCATAGCTCGGTTGTTGTTGCGGCTACACACGGTTTAGGTTTTCCATTTTTTGAGCAGAAATTTTGTCAAAATGTGCTCATACCCACACGCCCACATTTAACGAATCAGCATAAATAAGCTGATTTGCTGTGGATGTGCATAATTGATTAAATTAAAACAAAGGAATATAAATAGATTATGTATACTCCAAAGGGTGCTACCGGAAAAATACGTAGGTATATAATATGAGGCGTACTAATTAATTCCCAGTTTGATGATGATGGATTCAATTACAGAAATAAATGAATGATTTATAATATTATTAAGGTGTAATTTAATGTGCATTTTAATACTTGGCGATGATAGTTTCCCCACCCAACTTGCAAAAGATGCATACGACTACATGTGTAGCACATCCCTCAGTCTCGAGAACAACATTAAACAGTTGATAAAATTAATGAATATAATTCTCGCCGAATAGCAACATGTCATGTTTTAATTTGGAAGGAAACACCTTTTCGGAATGCAGATAAAGCATATTATAACGATTAGAGGAAGGATACTTCCTTCTCCAATAATAAGTATGTTATATTGCCAGCCATTGCCAAAAAGCAGAGCATCCTTCTCTACCAAAAAATACATAGAGGCTGGTTGGGATTTTTTTGCGTTTTTGTAGTATCATGTAACTCCACATGTAGCTTTTACACTTCCACTTGTAAAAAACAAATTAATTAAATAATGTTGTGTGCTCCCAGTAGTAAATAATAATGGCAAATGCATTGCATCTCAATCTTTTTTTCTTGGGATAAACAATAATAATATGTCATTTGTATGTATCACCAAAATAATTTATAACTTTATTTCTTCCCCGCACTTCTTGTTTACTGTCTGCTTCTCTTACTTTAATAAAACACTAATTCCAAGTATAGTGAGACAGCGAAAGCAAAAATAAGATTTGAAATTATTTTAAGTCAACTCAAAAAGTTTAATATAAATTTGACAGCTTTCCATCGCAGTTCTGGGGGGTTCCTGACATTGCCTATCATTTCCATCTAAGATCTGACAGAACCCAACTGATTTTTAAATTAAGACTCAAGTATATAGATTTGTTCTTACGTACATACAGACAGACGGACACATGCAAACTTTCGCAAGAAATAGCTCAATCTGTTTCGCCATTTAATCATATTACATTTTTCTTCTTACTTATAAATATCCCTGCATGAAATAAATGTGATTGTATTTTTCACATTATAAGCATACATTAATATTTATCTTCAGAGCACGTACTTTTACATCTCCTTTTCGCAACTTCCGTCCGACGACGGCTCTGTTTTCTTGTTTGGCGTTATATATATGTATATGCATATTATTGCATATATATATTATGTCTTGTGTATATAGTCAAACAAAGTGTGCATTTAACAACAAAGACAATGTATTGCTGCTCCTTGGCATAGTCAGGCATACATTGTACTATCATACAATAAAACTCCGTTTCTTATCATCCCTTAATAGTCTCTCCGTCTCTCAACATTTTTTTAAACATCACATCATCATCGCACAGATCATTATTTTTATTATTACTATTCCACTGCAATTTACAATGTTTTACTTGTCTTCATTCACTTCATTCTTTTCATATAAATAATATAATAGAAATACAATACAACAACAAGTTATAGCGTGTGGTACAGTGGTCGGTGGTTGCAACAAACAAAAAAAGCGCAGTGGTTTGCTGGCGTTCCTATGAAAAGCGCAGAGTTGGTTGGTTGGGTGAAGGGAAGAATAAAAAGGAACAAAGATAATAGTAAAAAAACTGCTAGAGAACGATACGACACGATAAACTTCCTTCCACTTGCATTCATTATTATTATTATTATTGTATATATGCACAGAAGAGGTAGAATTCGCTCTTTTTACATGAGATATTGTTGTAAAAAAATAGTGATGATGATCAATAAAAACTGTATTGCCAGCATAAAATGTACATGTTACACATTTCCTTCTTTTTTATTATTATGCCGTCTGTCGTCATCAACACAGAGCACACACATACCATACTCAACTCAGGACTCAGGAGAAGCATCAGTTTTTTTTAGCTAGCATTAGCATCATCATCGTCCATCGTCATGTTGCAAGTTTTGCAAAGACTTTTTGACTTACTACGGGTATGACTTTTACTGCAGGACGGACAATCGCTTTTATATATACATATTATAATACAAGTTTGCGTTTTTGCACGTACGCCTTACGCCTTATTATAATGAAATGAAACTATGAAGAGCGAGCAGTGGTGGTGGTGGTGGTATGCGTGTAATCGTAATAATAACAAGCATGCAGGCAGGCAGGTATGTTTTCTGTTTTATCTGGTGCGGAGCAAGAGCAAGCCACAAAAAAGCAGCTAGAACAGCAACTAGCAAGGCAGCGGAAGAGATCGCCCATTATCCGGCTAGCTACATAGCCAATGAGGTAAGACGCATGTATATAGGTATGGATGTACGTGTGAGCACTGCTGCTGCTATTGATACAGATAAAAACCCTTTTCCTTCCTGCTGCTACAGAAATACAGCACACGGCGTATATATGATGCTATGTACGTGCTAATGCTGATGGTGGTGGGCATTGGGCAATAATGTGTGAGTGTGCAAGCAAGCTGCAATGCAAAGCTGCATTGTTAGTATAACAGTCGTAGTCTGTTATCGCGGATGCTGTTATAGAGGAGTTTTAGATTTGTCACAGGAGTAAGTGGCGTCATATATATAGTATTGAATTGACAGGAATGGCAAGTAAAAACGGTTTTTTGGAGAATTAGAGAATTTTAGCAGTTAGAGAAAAATATAACGTGTGACATTTGCAAAGATAATAACTGAGCCGGACATGCAATCTATGAGGTTTATGTACACATTAAAATGATTCTTTAATAAATGATCATTAGAAAAGAACTTTTTTAACAGAGAGTCTTTTGAGCAATGCAATTTGCCAACGGTAGGAAAGTGTTATAAGGAGAGTTGACTCAAATAGGCAATTCATTCTCTGTGCCGCTTCTCTTCTAAAACTTCACAGCTCAACTTATATAAGCATGTAGTAGTGGTGGTAGTAGACGTGGTGGTGTGTCGGTTATATGGTGGCGTGATTTCGATGAGCTGATAATGTGCATCATCCAAACTACTACATGTTAACATCAGCACATACATAATAATACACACGCTCCTCTCTCCCTCTATATTAATAGCAGGACCCAGACAACAACATGACAAAGAAGCAGGCGAGATGAGAGTGAGAAAGAAAAAAAGCATAAAAAATAGCTGTACTCCTTCAAGTTAAACTGTTATGTCCGTCCGCCTCTCCGCCTGTCTGTCTATTATGCCTTCTCTTTTTCGCCTCTTCTTCTTTTTTTTCTGTCGGTCGGTATTTTTTCCTCCTCTCTCTAACTCAATATCTGAGTCAGTAATCCCATACCTCCTAGCACTTATTCATTATTGTTAACCCTCGTACACTAAATCCTATAGCATTTGCTCACAGCTATCGCCACGCACATCAGCACAGCAAGGATGCATGCATAACGAAATCCCGTTCGTAGTCACGTAAAGAAAATGGATGTGTGAAGTAAGCAGAGTGTCTATCCTCCCCATGTATTTATCTCTGTGTATCTTAGTCCATACGATAAGGAGTTTTGAAGCGAGTGATATGAAGCGACTTTGATGATGATGACTCGAATGAATAGAGAGAGGCGTTCTTGCCTGTGTTTTTCTCGTGTTCTCAAAGCACCAAAGTAGCCACTCCACCAGTCACTTGGACGACTGCTGCTGCCTCTCGACGTTGTACGTTTGCCGTGCTCTCTGTGTGCTGCCGTTTGCTTGGTTTTTTCGTTGTTGGATTGGTTTTGTGTGAGTAGTGGAGTGAACAAAAAATATTCTACCTTCCTCTGCTCCTTCGTCTTCTTCTTCTTCTGAGCCACCAACACCAGCAAGCAGCACCAACAACACTAGCAATATTACTACCACATCCACCAGTGCTACGACTACTGCTTATCGTCATCACAGAAAAATCTACTCTAGCATCATCACCATCACTACCAACTCTGCTAGGACGGAGGACGACGACGACGATATTTACAGCTATTTTTAATAAATAAATAATTATGTGTCAGTTATAATCTTTTCACGGGATAAATATACTTAAATTATAATTAGCAGTGATTTTATTTTTATTTTCCACGTAATTGGAGGAAAAATAATAAATCCGATAACCTGGAGAAAACTTTTTCAAGTCAAGTGAGAGAGTGTGAGTGTAGTAGTGTTACAAATCCTCATCGAAATCACAACAAGTTAAATTAAAATGGGAGATGCGGATAAGTTAAATATCGACAACATTATCGCTCGTCTATTAGAAGGTAAGGAGTTAACAGATGTTATAAACAAAAAAAGTATTGTGTGTGTGTGTGGCGGCGACGTCGACCGGAGTAAAAATTAGTTACGGTGGGTGGATTTTTTTTTATTGTGTGCAAGGATAGGAATAATGAATGAAAAGACGGGGGAATTGAGAACGACAATAGGATTTATTATTATTATGGTAGAAAAGCCGAACTAAAACCCAACCGTCTGATGAAGCGCGTCTTTTATTCTTCGAAGTGATGATGTAATAGAATAAAAGGTGTAACCACTTTCAATAAAATGAAGCATTTAATGGAGTTAATTGTATTTTAAATAGAGGCTATAGTAAACAGCTCCTGTTTGCACACTCCACCTATTGTCAATATCTGCACTTATAACGTACGCTAAAGGAATTGGGAAGTCGGTAGAAAAAAACGAACTTTTACCAGTACACCAATTATATATGATGTGCGTGGTATTCATTAGCTTGTGGTGATTTAGCATTCAGTAATGCTGCTAATTAATGAGATTGAGTTTTCTACTATTTCAGTTAAAAGTTGTCCAATACTAAAATGTGTCGTTTGCGTTTTAAATGAGAATTGTTCCATAATCATAAATGAATAAAAGTATCGTTTTTGATGGCTCTGACAAAGATTGTATTTGTATACAATAATTCAGAGGTGTTTTCAAGTTTATCAATGGAAAATTGTATCAAGACGCCGCGGAATTGTTGCTTTAATTGGAATGTGATCTTTCAATCAGTCAAGTTGGACGTTAGAATTTAATTTTTGTTGTGGTGTTTATTTCTGCTGAGCAGAGAGGTTTTAAAAATAAAAATGCGTTCGACATCCTTTTGTTTACATCTTACACCTTTGTTGTTTGTCTGACATTATTTTTATTGGCGCGTTTTAACTATCAACTATATGTTTATACTGTCAATTTAATAGGACATTAGTAGTTCTACGGAGGATTAAGTAAATTCTAGTGATTAGTAAAAGTTTATCTTTAAACATGCTTTAGGCATTTAGTAAATTGTATTATTAAAATATTTTTTTAAGCTAAGAAGATGGCAGTTTAAAGAAATTAAAGTAAAACATGATTATTCTCATGTTTCTGTACTGTACAGACCTGAATTCTGTATGACAATTTAAATTGAAATGTCAGTAAAAATGATCTGCCTTTTCTTTTTAGTTTTGGAACATTTGTTTCAAAAGAGCGTTTCATTTTATGTTTGGTTTCATAAGACCGGGTAATGATAATAATTCAAGTTAAAATACAAAATCAGCGCGATCTCAGTAGAAATGAAAGATTTTATTTATTTATTTATAAGACCGATTGATTTATCATAAACAAAAAAAATATTCTGCTTGGAGTACGTAGTATATTGTAGTTTATAGTACAACGATAGCAATAAGAGCTATAAAATTCGGCGGGAATACAGACTGTTCTTGCAATTATTACCTAAACTGGTTTAGATGACCAGGAAGAATATTATAAATAGCTGTGGTAGTAATTGGGACAAAAATTTCATTTTGTTCGACCATCCGCTGTACTAATTTTAATTGCTGTCCAAATACTGCAAATACAAACCTGAGTGAGCTATTTGTAATCGTATTTCTTGATTGATGTTTTTATTTTACAGTGAGAGGTTCAAGACCCGGGAAAAACGTCCAGTTGACGGAGACTGAGATCCGAAACTTGTGTCTAAAATGTCGTGAGATCTTCTTGTCTCAACCCATCCTCCTGGAACTGGAAGCCCCTCTGAAAATATGCGGTAAGTTGCTTTTCTGTGTGTAATAGCACATAACGTCAATGCTGCTAGCCATAAAACGAAAGTTCTACTTAATAATACGCCTGTCATATTAATAACATAGGTGACATTCACGGTCAATACTACGACCTTCTTCGCTTGTTTGAGTACGGCGGCTTCCCCCCAGAATCCAACTACTTGTTTCTTGGAGATTATGTAGATCGAGGCAAACAATCTTTGGAAACGATCTGTCTACTACTGGCATATAAAATCAAGTACCCAGAAAATTTTTTCCTGTTACGAGGAAACCATGAGTGTGCAAGTATTAATAGGATTTATGGATTTTACGATGAATGTAAGCTTTTTAACCCTTCCATTTACCCTCAACGTTTGGAATTACTCAACTCATCCTGTTTTGCAAAAGATGATTTTCAATACTGTTTTATTCCTTATAGGTAAAAGGCGGTACAACATCAAATTGTGGAAGACATTTACGGATTGTTTCAACTGTCTTCCAGTAGCGGCCATTGTTGATGAAAAAATCTTTTGCTGTCATGGCGGTCTTAGCCCGGACCTTCAATCCATGGAACAAATCAGAAGAATCATGCGTCCAACAGATGTACCCGATCAGGGACTCCTCTGCGACTTGCTGTGGTAAGCGTTTTGTTCTGCATTGCCCCACTCATTTTTCTCGACAATACCAGTTTCCATTAACTCTGAATCCGATTTTCCTGTTTTCTCATAGGTCCGACCCAGACAAGGACACCATGGGATGGGGAGAGAACGACCGAGGTGTAAGTTTTACTTTTGGAGCTGAAGTCGTCGCCAAATTTCTTCACAAGCACGACTTTGACTTGATATGTCGTGCTCATCAAGTAAGTTTATCTCATATATCATAAATAATTAGGTTTAGTGTAGAACAGTAATAAACGTAATGTCTCATCACTTAATTTTTTTTGCTCTTTACTCTTAGGTTGTAGAAGACGGTTATGAATTCTTCGCCAAGAGACAACTTGTCACTTTGTTCTCTGCTCCTAACTACTGTGGGGAATTCGACAACGCCGGGGCGATGATGAGTGTTGATGAAACGTTAATGTGCTCGTTCCAAATTCTTAAGGTAGGCCGCTAATTAGACAACTTGTGCGCACCGTCAACTAAATTTGCGCCGATGCTTCCAGTCTCCGTTAACAAACGCCTCTCATGTTTCCGTCATGACTTGATAACACAATAACATTCTCTTGTCCTTTGTTTTTTCTCTCTGTAGCCGGCGGACAAGAAGAAGAATTTTGCATACGGAAGTCTAAACTCGAGTCGGCCTGTAACACCCCCACGAGGAGCCAATACAAAGAATAAGAAGAAATAAGTGATAGAACATTTAGGCTAGAATCTCTTTGATTATTTCAAAGCAATTTACCTTTTACCATCATCGCCACCACCAACACCCATCCTCCTCAAATGATGACTTTAATACTAATGGTATGTACGTCATAATATTGAAGCATAATATTTCCTCGTAAATTCCTCCTCTCTCTCCCATTTTCTCTTTATTTCATGATTATATGAGTTATTATATCAACGCAAGAATGTGCAGATTTCTGTTGTTGTTGTTGAGTTATTGTCATTTGGACTTAGTTCACATACACACCTAATGTTATTATTCGTATTCCTGTTTTAAACAGCAGGAGAGTGAACATAAGATGAAGAAGGTTTCAAGTTTTGTTTTCTCCTAGGTTATCATTTAGTTAGGGCCGGTTCTCTATGTCGGTATTATTATAATTACAATAACAATGTGTAACATTTCTCCACGTTATTCTAATGAAACACTGCTACAATACAATATATTGCCTACCTTACACCTACATACACTAAACGGAAATTACGTATTTGTATGTGAAAGCATACTACTGCGGAAAGAGTATATATTCAATTAATTGTAAGATTATTGTCATTGTTATTATAAATGTTGTTTTAAATAGTCTTAATCGTAAAACCCTCAATCCTATTTTCTTTCTCCGTTATTATTATTATTATTAATTATTATTACAATGATTTTAATTATTATTATTATTTAAAACAAAATATTAGTAAAGGAATGCATAAAAGTGACCGGTCGGTTCGTTTGTTTTGTTTCAAAGTAAAAACGTGTGACATTGCATGCATTTGAAAGTGAAATCAAGCTATATTTTTCCTGGTTTGTTGATAATCCTACGTTTAACGTAACACATGAATCAAAAATTCCAAACAATGAATTAAGTAAATTGTAAAAAAATAACAGAAAGTAATAATAACTGTTAAAAAGTAAATTGATTAATAATGATTGCAGATGAATAAATAATAATTATAATAATAATAGAAGACTACTAAAAATAATCGATTCTTGAAGAAAATGATAAGTAAATTGACGACTGAGACTCTTTCGTCTGTTTACGTTTGTCAACAGTTTACAGACAAGTACTCTACAATTAATAAGAATGATTATTGTCTATTTAACATTGATACCACTTGAATTGGGATACGAATCTTTACAAAAAATAGAAGAAAAAAATGATGAACATGATAATAATCATATATGATAGTGACGATAATTATTATTTGTCAAGTTATGTCCTTTTTTGTTAACTTTGAAATGAGTTAGAAATAAGCCTAATACTTATGTGTAATATAGGCGGTTTATTATTATTACTACTACTAAAATAAATGTGTACCTAAGTGTAAAGAGGATACAAGGTAATCCTATTACGTTTTTGACAAGTCATGCAGGTGGTCGTCTCACATGTCGTGAGGTGTCAAGAGAAAAAACAGTAAAAAATAACAAAATTCACAACATTACTACTAAAATAAATGAGAATGATAATAATAATAATAAATTAAAAATAAGTTTTTTTCGGATAATTGCTATTACTATTAATTATACAGATAAGCATGTGAGAAAAATAGATTGTCTAGCTACCAGGTCGCAACATAAACTTAAAATACTAAATGTCGCGTTAATTTCACAGATAAAAAATAATAGTTTATGTTGCAAGCTGGGACCGTGTTAGTTTTATTATTATTATTATTATTATTACTATATTGTTGTCTTAAGTGTATTCAATAACCGTAAGGAACTTTGATTGTCAGATAATATGATTTTGAATGATGGATTTGATATGATAAACACATAAAAAGTACTGTCAGTGAACACTGAAACTATTAATAATGAAATTCTAGTTATTTTGTTGCTTCTTTATTGTATTTTCATATAGTTAATTAACAAAAAGTCATGAAAATCATTTCACCGTGATGGGTTAGCACCAGAACGCTCTGTCGTGTTTATATACATATTTTGTTTACACATGGAAAGTATAAAACAACACACATGTGTATAAAATGGGGATGCTCGACACCATTTTAGCACAAAAGTAATTATATGCGACATAAAAATTAAGCATCAAGCTATCGATAAAAATGAATTAATATATAGTAAGTCAACATTTGCTAACTAAGATTCAATAAATACTTCCAAAACTACTAGGTCAGTAGTATCATAGGTAGACGAGATCAGTTTGTTTGTTGCTACAACGAGTAAATTTGGACCGATATGCCAAAGAGAAAGTCATATGGCTATTCATCATCATCATCGCTTTCAGGGCAAAGAACCACACTGTGACCTGGAAAACCGTCTAAAACATCAGTCTCTAATCTTCGAGGACAATGTATAAGCTTTTTGAAGAATTTATTAACTGCTACAATTGTCGGATCTCCCATTTTTTCTACCAATCTTCCTATTTCTCCAATCACAACGTCTCCAGGATTCTGTGCTTCGTCAATGTTTGGATATATAATTTCAATATCATTGTCAACAGCATCTTCGATCTGAGCAGAGACGGCAGGTTGAGGTAGTTCAGCAAGTGGAGGAACAGCTTCGGTTCTTCTTACACGTTTGGCTGGTGGAGGTTCGGGGTTGTTTACCGGAGTCGCCACAGCTCTATTAGCATTTGCTCGTTGGCGAATGACTTCTTGTGGAGGTCCGCTTACACTTGATGTGCCAGAGCTCTGAGTTGTCACATTACTAATTCTACCGTTGCTACTTGTAGCTGTGCCATTAGGTGTTGGGGCCAAATTGTTAAAAGGATCGCCTACGCGTGTAGCCATACACAGTCTAGCCTCAAAGGTATCCATTTTAACTGTGACGATGACAGGACTAAAACATATACACCCATATATTAGAGAAGTTTCATACAATAATAAGTACATTCAACTACATACGTAAAATTTCGTTTCGCTCACTCTGCTGCATTTTGGAAATGTATGTTGACTGGAAGTTTGAGCTGCTCAGCAAATGTCGTATACAATTTGAACTCTCTAAAGCCAAATGCAAATTCCAGATCATCATCTTGCACTTCAAAATCAATAAAATCAAGGGCTGTAAGATTGAATTCAGTAACCACAGATCCATCTAAATTTTAAATGAACAAAGAAATGACAATTAGCAACGTCACGTAAATTGACTATTGTTTGATTTAGTTCTCTTAGTTTTACCAAGAATTACCAAGTTTTACCTTTACGGGTAACATCAGTCACCGTGTTTTTAAGCGTGACACGCTGTCCCTGGATTTTTAGACTTAGTTCAGAGAGACCTTTCATATGACTGAAGTTTGCAAGACAGCTGGATAATACTTTAGAATCTATTTTCAAACAATTCCGATATGAATACGGATCCAAGTCGAATTGAATTTCTTCATTGTGAACTGATGCACCGAGACGATAGCTGCTTGACGCATGTGATTTTCCTTCAGACGTGATTGTGATGTGGTCATCGTTAAGGTTGTACTTAATCTCTGACGAAACGTGATTTTTGGCCATCCTTTGGGAACGATAAGGCTTCAAGATTACCTTTGCAGGAATAGCAACTTTTTCTGGATGTTCACTAACCATTGAGTAGCTACAAAGTTCATGCACATATATAAATTAAATTATACACAAATACATTGCTAGTAGAACTTAAAATGAAACGAAATCTTTCCGTAATTACATACTTTGCAAAAAATGGCCTAAACAGTATAAAGGTTGAAAACGTTGACATTGACGAGTTAGTAGTAGAGATTGTCATAATAGTCTCCGCAAAATCGAAAAATACTTCATCGTCACCGATTTGCACAAGACTATGTATAACACGACACCAGACTGAAAAACAAACAACACAGCATATATATTCTTTCATTCAAAATGATTATTACATGCTTACACTTACATGCTTTCTTCACTTTGACAACCATTTGAATTATACAATTCATTTACCTCCAAGGCTCTGTCCAGATATTACGCACTTCATACTTACTGATAATATCAAATGCAGATGTATAGACTATAGACTTCAACTGATCTCTTTCTCTGACACCAATCACTGTATGAACCTTGTAATACCTCTTGAACAAATGAAAGAGTTACGACGATTAACTAGATAACTGCAAATCACATGTATGCAATACCGTCAACCCACAAAAATGATTGCAGAAGTAGAAAAAAATAATCAAGACACAAGATCAAAGGACAAAGGAAACAAACAACCGAAATTGTCAGTGTCGCTGGTACAAAGTGATGAAAATATATAATCAAAATACAATTGCCAAAATTCATTTAGTACACACGTAAATACTACATGCAATTGTCGTTTCAGCAGACTAAAACCGAAAGTTATTTTGTTTGCTGCTTGGCTGTTGTGTTGTTTTTCAAAGCTAGACAAGAGGAACAACAACGGAAACAGCAGATTTATATACCGGGATTTTGTATCCTTTGTTCTCGCGCCATTGAACTTTCTCATTTGCCCCTTTTTATACTTCAACTTCAACACAACATACTATACACTATACACGAGCAAAACTTCAGTAATGAGAGTAAGATAAGCATAGCTCAATATTTTTAATGACTTGATTGACCCTGACAAGTAATGATTTCTATGGCGTAGCAGACAGAATACGTTTTCCGACAACTTTGTGTGTTTTACCAAAATATCATTCAATATTTGTAATTATATTATAGCAAGTACCCTGTGAACCAATTTTTTAATTACTTATTGACAGTAAAGGGTTTCAGACTCAGACGTCTTGGACTAAACATTGAAAATCACTTTTGTCAAAAGTATTTCAAATTATTGAGGTTACCAATTGACTATAGATATTGGAATAGATACTGGACACGCTAAATTCAATTATTAGCTCCAAAATTCAATACCTTCGAAAAATAGGCAAAATGCTTTGGGTTTCTCTGAATGCCTAATTGATGTTGTCGATGCATATTAACTGAGATGAGATGTATGAGAATTTTTTAATTATGTAAATTATAACGTAAAATATGTTCAAAGGTACGGACAACTACTCATCATCAGTGAATAAGACGATGATACAAAAATTAAAGATGTTTGTTCTTGGTCACGCTCCTAAACTTGATTAAAACAAAATAGAACACTAAAAGCAAAATTATTCCATTTTATCATAATTATCAATGTTGGTAAACTGCTGTTGATGAATGATAATGGTTGTGGTGATAATATGTGTAAGGTTTAGTCTGTAATGATTGTTTCTTACTATAATCAATTAAACATTGGCAAAAATAAATACACACAACAATATATTTGTTAACAAGTCATATGAACCATTTATTCGATCTTAGAGAAAAACTTAAAACTTCATTCTATGCGGAAACTGTCCTGATCTCAATGAGAAGGGAGACGCCAAGTATTTAAGCAGCAATTTCTTATCCTTGTTGGTCTTAACAACAGTCAAAATCTGCTTATCAACATCACCCTGAAAAATCAAAAAAACCATCAATTAAATCAGATGAATAGAACAAGAAAAAATAATTTGCTAGTTGTTGATTTTATGTTCATATAGCACCATACCTGATCCTTCTTCCTAGTGTCACTGAGCGTGTATCCACCCTTAACGGAAGCGAAAATTTCTCCTTCCTGTTGTTGACGTTGTTTCCTAAGGGCTTTCTTGTCGCGACGGAAGTAGGCATCCGTTAAGGTTGCTGGAACATTCAATTTCGAGATGTCAAGACGAGTTGATGTCGCAATGACATACTGTTGGTTGACACGACGAAGTGGGACACCGTTAAGCTTGAAAGGTCCTGTAAACAAAAAATTCATTTTGGAAAATATCAAATAAAAGTCAATATTCTTTCATACAACTAATTTATAATAGAAGAAATACTATACCCGTAACGAGGAGAAGCCCAGAGTCCAACTGCTTCAATAAGATGACGCGTTTACCAGCGTGACGACCAGCCACGAGGATTAGAATGGTTCCTGGTTTCAGAGAACCGCGAAGCTTAGTACGGCGAATAATTGCAGGGCGATTGATGGCTTTTCGAACTTTGCCAGTGGCTGTTGGATGGTAGCGCTTGGACTTCCTTACTTGCACTTGACGCTTCGCTCCGTTCTGCGCACCGCCCAAAGGCTTCTCAATGTACACAGGCTTCCTCGCGACAGCCTACAAATAAAAAAATTAATTAATTAATTGATAAACCCTCATGGAAGCCTACATCATTCATTCACACTCAACAAAATGGAATACTTAATCATGCTTTTAATGTACCTTCTCGGCAGTCTTCAATGTCCTCTTGACATTCATGCCACGCTTGTGGTACATTTTTGAACGACCGAAGCGGTGAACTCCTGGGGTCAGCAACGGGTTCTTGTGACCCGAACGAGGTTTCTTACCCGGCATCTTCAAAATGGAAATGAAGAATTACCTACAAAATAAAAAATCTTCACTTACTTTCGAACAAATCAATGATTAAAGAAATGAAACAATCACGTTTTTGGTGTTTAATAACTATCAACTATAGAAACTAGCTAACTAGTTTAACAAATATAACCAATTTAAAATTCTCAATGCAAAATAGGTAGACGTAAAATTATTACAAACTATTGTCCTACCACACCACAGCACATTGTTCAAAACATAAAATACCTACCCCTAACCAACCTAGCACCTATCTAGAAGTTTGAAAAAGAGACACTGTCACCACACCACAACTTTCCACACCTTCCCCTTTTATACTACTTCAAAACGATTAAAATTAGTAATTAGGAAATCCGCACCAAATTAAATATCAACTTATGATTCCCCTGTCATGGTAAAATCAATTAACCCTATTAGTTCCATTGGCATCAACAACACGACATTATCACCCTACTCCTCGGACATTTCTACTTCAAAAACCTCCCGATAAACCCCCGCCACATGCAAATAAGCTCTCCAACATTACCCTAGCTATTCTACTGATTAAACAGAATTAAATATTTTAAATTAGTTCACTTACAAATTAGTTTTCAAAATAATCCTTGACGAATAAGACGTCGACTCCAATTCAGTCCGTCCTCTACTTCAACTGAAGGAATATGCTTCACAATGAATGCGCACGACAAATGTAAAAAAGAGAACAAGCCGGGATACAACAGATTGAGCGAGCAGTCTCTCGCACTCACATTTACTCGCACTAGCGTACTCGCTGCTGCTGCGGCGTGGTTAGTTTTTCGTTTTTCCGCTGTTCCAACTTCAACCTACCCCATCAGCATGTGCCCTCATAGCAAATACACAGGCAGGTTGGCCCAAGAAAAAGGTTTCTTCTTTCCGTGGCCTTACTTACCACACCGTATCAAATATTCCCTCAGTCCCAAGTCAATGTGCCTCTGGTAGACGGTTAGATGGCTCTAGCTGCACTAAACGGTTTTTTAAATATTTGAACAAACATATTACTGGAGTGAACGAACAAACTTTTATCGCTCAGTATACCCCTGCATAAAGTTTAAACGCGCCAAGCTTATAACTTGAAGAATTGATGTCTGTGTTGAAAATTGTCAAAACAAAACAGGTGACTGTTCATTTTCAATAGATAAGCATGTTTTGTGCTGATAACTTAACATGAGCAAAGACACTCCAACTTTAGCAGTGATATAAATACGAGTATTTGTTTGTTTGTACTGGTTTTTGATTATAATGCAAATGTTTTATTCATGTTTACGTGCTAGAACACTACCAGAAAAAAAAAGAATTTGGGCGTATTTGGGCGTTTATGGGTATTTATGCGTAATTGTTGGACTTTGCTCGAAAGCTATTTGATTGAGAGGATACGCAAAAGTTGACGTCTTTTCCCCTTTAATTTAGTGAGTGAGTATTGAGTGTGTTTGTATATTGGTGCTTAGATGATTGGCTAGAATGGCGTCATTTGGAGTAGCTGAGGATGAAGCAAGGAGACCTATGAACTCCATTGTGGACTTGGAAATAATACAAAAATTGGCACAGAAGGATCTGATTGCTCTATTCCAGAAATGTCAAGGGGAAAAGGTATAGTATGCTTGAGAAAATTGAACATGGACTTGATGGTCTACTCTTTGAAATTGCTGCATCGTCTTGGGAGTGTATAATGTCGATGCTCTAATTTAGGCAATCGTTTGGGACAGAACCTTGGCCAATCCCATGAACTTGATAGCAACGCCCAAAGTTCTAAAGGAGCATGGAATTGTTCGAATGATTCAGCTAGACGTAGGAATGGCTTTACCGCAGGACATTCCAGAAACAGTTTTATTCATATGTCGACCTCTAGTTCAGTTAATGCCACTAGTAGCAACTTGTATTCGAAACGATGAAAAATTCCGAAGAAGACGTAAATTCCATTTAATATTCCTGCCGAGATCATCTAGATTATGTGAAGAATTTCTTAAGGTGTACAAAACAACCATGTAATCGATGAAGTTTTACAAAAACGTAAAATGAAAATGTTTCTACATTGTGCTAAATACGTACGATTATTTACTAATTTACAGGATGAAGGATTAATTCCATCTTTGGCCTCAATAGACGATCTCCCCATATTTTTATTTCCTTTGGACAAGGATGTGCTTACACTTGAACTTGACCTTGCATTTAAAGAGTATCACGTAGAATTGGACCCCACAGGAATGCATCACATTGCCAAGGCTCTCGTATCTCTACAGAAACGATATGGGGCGCCAAGTAAAGTATTTGGGAAGGGAACAGCAGCCAGTTATGTGTTCAACTTGATGCAAAATATCAAGCAAGAATCTGGCAGCTTTAAGCCACAAGTTTGTAGTTTTTAGACCATGAACATGCCACAAATAGCTTAATTTATGTATATTAGGTATGCTAAATATGACTTTTATTTTAAAGATTTCTAGCGTCGGAATGGATTACTTGATACTACTCGATAGGCAAGTGGACCCATTATCACCTCTTGTAACACAGTTAACTTACGAAGGACTTATAGATGAATTTTATGGAATAAATAACAGTAAGAAAACTGTATACCGCTAACAAATTGATGTGTATAATTTTTCGTTTATTTACAATCAATGAATTTTGAAAATGTTGTCCAGATCAAGTCAAGTTACCCGAAGATAAATTTGGCGAAAGCAAAACGTACATGCTAAATTCAGGGGAGGAATTGTATACTGAGTTAAGGGATAAAAACTTTAGTGCCATCGGTGGAATCCTTCGTGCGAAAACATCGGAAATCCAGGAAATTATGAAACAGAAAGAAAAAGGGAATATGTCGGTAGGGGAAATGAAGCGACTTGTTCAGAATCTTCCTGCCATTCAAGCCCTCAAGCAGTCGCTTTCCACCCGTTAGTTTTCTGTAAAATTCAATTATATTTTTGTAAGAGTTGCTTCACTTGGTTTTAATATATTTATTGTTGAAAATATGATATATAGATACGTCCATTGCTGAACTTATTAAAGCCAAAACAGAAACAGAGGAATTCTTAAGTAGCCTTGAATGTGAGCAAGAGCTTCTGAGCGGGATGGGAACTGACAAAATCAATTCACACATTGAAAATCTATGCGGAAAGAAGGCACCGCTAAACACCGTCCTTCGCTTATTACTTATACAGAGTAAGTCGATTCGGTTGTCATGTTCATTTAAAGTAATAGCCAATTTAATTCAGAAGTAAACAGTGTTTAGGTAATAACAATTACTAATCACCGTATTAGGCATTACAAGTGGAGGGTTAAAGACGAATATACTGCAGCATTACGAAAGACTGATTGTACAAAACTATGGATTCGAGCATATTTTAACACTTCAGCGTCTTTACGCAATGGGAATACTTCGTCTTCAGGTTTGCACAAATTGTGTTTCAAAAGTACAACTACAGAAGTACTATATATCGTTTTTACATTTCTATGCTGACTAATTAGGGTGGAAGTCGTTACACAACGTTACGTAGAGCACTCAATCTAACTGTCTGTGATGTTTCTGAAATAAATCCAACTGACTTTGCATATGTCCACAGCATGTAAGTCCTCATAAAAGAGTTGTGCTTTTAAACTAAAGTATGTCGTGAGTTAAATACTGTATATTGTTTTCTGTAAAAAATTGACTTTTAGTTACGCTCCACTGAGCATCCGTCTTATTCAACACCGACTAAAGCCTTCATTGTGGGCAAACCTGAAGGATTCATTGCTCTCACTGCTTCCAGGCCCCACAGTGGATGAAGATACTGAAATTCCAGTCGGATTAATTAGTGGTAAACGCGTTCCAAAATTTACAGTAGTCGTATTTATTGGTGGATGTACGTTCGCAGAAATTTCAGCACTGCGCTTCCTGGCACAACAAGACGATGAAAGTAAGCATTTAGATAATCATTTACTACTAAAAAAGTGTGTTTACGTATTGTTGTGAAGCATTAAAGTATATTGGCGGTGGTCATTTAATGTGTCTACTGATTTTTTTAGGGGAGTTCCTTGTTGTCACTTCAAAAATCATCAATGGAAGTACATTTTTAAAAGCGTTGAAAGACGATATACTACCTGTGTAGCAAATGTGATGACAGCACCTATAGATTTTTGCCTCAATTTTCATTGGTGGCGATATTTTAATCTTAAATACTTTATGATATTTTAAACTTTTGCTATTTATTATTATACTATTATATATTTAGTCAATGCTGGTCTGCTGTTAGTTGCATTTTCAGCATGCCGAAATAAAATGCCTACTATATTATATGCAATAATATGCATTCGTAAAGAAGCCAAAAAATAAACTGCACTAATATACATAATATATAAATGAAAAATATAATTGTTATAAACATGCTACGCACCGTACACAGACTTTTGTTTGATGTTACAGTAAGAATTTCATTTATTTTTATTGATTCATTAAGTCACTTTTTACGTTAAGTTGCACATTTGGTTTAATTAAGAATATTTTTTTTTGTATAAAAGAGAGTCGAGCCTTACAATAGGAATTATTATTGGTATATG
Organism: Sinhomidia bicolor; assembly: GCA_027743785.1. Taxonomy (NCBI): domain Eukaryota; kingdom Metazoa; phylum Arthropoda; class Collembola; order Entomobryomorpha; family Entomobryidae; genus Sinhomidia; species Sinhomidia bicolor. Next base: position 53,222 of record JAHZMT010004711.1, on the reverse strand, counting down.
CTTAATAATGTACAAACTGGTGTATATAAATCTAGCAATACAGCTAAGTTACATTTTAAAATTCTGGTCGGTAGGATTTAATTATAAATAAGACAATTTAATCACAAACGTTACACACGGAACCCTTGATTTCGTTGCATAGCTGCCACAGCAGTCTACATTTATTTGGTTTGCGCGTTGATGCTTAATTAAACTTGATAAATTAACGCTACATGTATATCTTTGAAGAATTGATGAACGAGTACGATGCAAGTTAAGTTGTATAACGTTCCAGTGGAGGCTAGAACTCGTTAGTAAATTACTTATTCAGTCTTACCATTCTCTTTTATAAATCTGGAATGAATTTTTTTTTACATAACTAGGATGATGTGTCCATCCGCACGTTTTCCGTTTCTTTATCTTGCTCTTCTGAAGAGTAGTGCTGAGAATCATATAACCCTACATATGGCACATGTTTGATTGACGATGGTTGAGAAGTAAGAGCAGGAACAAATGTTGATGAACTTGTAGAAGCAGGTGATACAGTAGAAGATACCAATTCATGGAGCTGCGGGGTCAACCCAATTTCCTTTTTTAAAATTTTCCTCTTCGAACTCGATTGTAATTCCCTTGTTAAAAAAGTCTCTATTTTCATTGGTGGCTTCCATGGGACAAGAGCCATTGCAGTGCTGCTCCTCTGTACTTGATCCATTATCGCTTTGGGCAAGATGAAGTCTTCGTTTTGCTTTTTTTGGGTCAGGGTCTCCTGAATTTCATTAGAAAGAATGATAGAAAAACATTTCATCACCGATGATTGCGTTTTGCTAGAGACAAGGTTGGAAACTAGTTGAGATTCATGCATGGAATGAGGAGTAATCACAGAGTCATCGTAACATTCTTTTTCATCCAGAATAGAAGGATCAGACATGCTTTCATGCGAAGAAGATTGAAAAGACGAGATTTCACCTGGGTCTTTCATGTAGTCGCCTTTATGGTCACTTGCAGGAAATTCTTCCTCCATTTCAATTTCATCTGGAATCTCATTCTCATTGGTAGGAGAAGGAATTGACGGATCATAGTAGAAACCATCGCGTAGTATGTCCGTTGCCACTTCCTCATCAACTGCAAATTGTTTAGCTGGCGATGGCCTTTAAATTTTTAATTACATACAAATGCTTGGATTTAAAGGTTTACAAGTAGCGTTTAAAACATACAACATATCAAGTTACTTAGCCTCACCTACAGTCGACATCAAAGTCATTTCCAAGATTTGCAAGATGAGCTTTCCTTTTAGTTCCCGAACAAGGGACCCAAGTTGATGAACGACGTGGCTTAAATTTACCAACAGAAGAAGATGACGACGCTAATGTACCCTGACCGCTGTCCATTATTCAAGATTTATAACAAAATTTCTAAACTAAACTGGTACTTAACGGACTTTAAGTAACGGTTACTATATAGTAAAAAACATAAAATGTACTAAAATACAGTAAAAACTATAATACCCACCAAAGCAATCAATGCTACTAGTAGAACTAAATTACAAGAATACGGAATCACTGAAATTATTTCCTTACCAATGACTTGACACAAGAAATCTTTCAAATAAATCAAGTAAGACTGACAAGACTGTGAGCAGTTACGTTGACAACAACACGTTTATTTAATACACACACTTTATATTACATGGACATACAATTAGTGAACTTTTAAATCTTTCCTATGTCTATATTTCAGAACTCAAAACCCAACGAGACTAAAAATTAAGATTATAATAACTTTGTACAAAATACATTTTTTTAACTGACAGTTGTTCATTTAGTAAGAGGAGTCCCTGAAAATCAAATTTAAGCAACTAGTAATTCAAGACAGTCTAAAAATGTACAATAACTTTTTACAGTAGAATAATACAGAATGAAGATCTACAATCGAACTATCGAACCCTTTGTTAATGAACAAAAAGGAGCCAAAGATATGGTACTCAGATCACAATCAAATGTTTTACTACATGTAAATATAATAGTGTTGGTGTTTCTTTAAAGCTTAAACCTTGTCTAATTATGTAAATTAGCTACAAAGGCACAACTGCAGTTCAACGATACGTGAAAACTACATACTTATACACACATCCATAAAGTATAATCTTTGAATGGATTTTGACGATGTAAATGTAAAACAATATCATAGCAGGGAACAAAAACTACAAAAAGGAAATTTTGACAACAAAACCAAAACAACAATTCAACACGATATTGTATTAATAGCAAAACTACCTATACTATGTCAACTAAGCGAGACTCAAAACAATTTTGTAAGAGCTCTTACCTGGTACTTTGCTTGCAGTTCAAATTGACACAACTGCTTTTGTTCAATGTTTTCTGACTTGTATATATACATGAGCAACTAGCAACTAGTAGGAGCACAAGGGAGGTTGGAATTTGGGATCATGTTAGGAAATAGACTTCAAATCCAAAAATTTGAAATTGCATAATAGCAGCACAAATGTACCTGACCTATACTGTATTCTCTCTAATTACAAGAGCTGCGAAACAGCGAAACGTCAGTTTGAAAGGGTTGCTATTACTATACATTGAGAGCTGCTAACTTGTACAAAATTTTACCAGTTCAGTTTACTAAATATGTTTAAGTTTTTTCTAATTCAATACCCCGGGAGACGTATACACGCTATTAATATGTATTTTGGCTCTAAACTAAATCTTGGACACACTTTTGATAATAAGCTGTCCATGTACTACAATTTATGTAAAAATCATTAAGTATGTGTATTGCTGTTACTGTTCCTTTGTTACTTGCCTTTGTTCTGAAAGTCCTATAGTCAGTTTGGATGGTAAAAAAGCATTCAACATTGAATATGACATGTTACGAGTATAAATTACAATTGCATACTTTTGTTTAAAAAATTTCTTGCGGACGATCGGCCCGACTTCTGTCAACTTACCATCAGAGCGCGATTTCTTTTCCTTTTTCACACAAGTAGGGCAAAACCATTCTCCTTGAGGAGCATTCTTGATTCCAACACAGTCTGTTTATAAACGGGTTAAGTTCAAATTTACCATTCATTAATTAAATTTGTACTGGCAATTGGCAAACGTTACAATGATACAACATTAAAATGGCATTTGAATAAACAATAACTTGTTATTTACGTTCTTACCATAATGGAACCACTGTAGTTCACAAGCTTTATCATCACATCCGATCATTTTCCCTTAATAGATCAGAATTCAGAGTTAGTTACTTTTAATATATCATGACTATGACTATTATAATCACAATATTTCAAAACTAGCATTTTTAATGTTTGTAAAACGAACCATAGTAACCTTTTCGGCAGAAACAGTAAGTCTCCTTAACCGTTTGATTTTCTTTAGCCTTTCTACTCTCCTCTAAGGCTGCTAAAAATTAAAGTTATAGATTCTGCTTCAAAATTCTGCATCATAAATTTTAAATTCGAATAATTATATTGAAAGATCTTTACTATAATTACTAGGGCACTACTACACGTACCTTTCCGTTTATTTTCTTTATCTACGATGAGTTCAACCTGTTTGATCTTTTGTTCCATTAACGTTATGATATAATCAAGTAGATGTTCTTTCAACGTGGTTAATCTATTTACTTCCCCATAAAGTTTCTACCATAAATACATAATATCATCATTAAATAAGCCAGTAAATTCGAGTTCCCATTTAATTCTTTAATTATTAATTGTAGGCTAAATTTGTAAGTTAGCACATTCATAATATGTACTTATTGGAAATTGGTGTATCCAACAAAGAAAAGTTTGTACTAACCCGGACTTCTTCAACTTTATCATTTTTTTCCTCTCGACTTGACAATCCTTGAACAAATCCTTCAAGAATCTTTTCTTTTACCTTAATTTCTTCTTTCAAATCTTCAAGTCGCAAATTGATTTTCTTCATTTTTTTGAGTCTATATTTTACCGCATTGGGTAAGTGGTAATTATTTAAGGTTAACTCTGGTGAATTAGAGAATGAAGAAAATGTCATATTTTAAGTTATCATGTTCATAAATTCATAAATGAATAGTATTGCGTTTGCCACAAACATAGGTAGTCATCTTACCATTCATTATACTTTCAGTGTCCATTTCCAACACATTTACTGACTCCATGTTTTGAACCTACGCCTGAGCTCTGAATATATAAAAACCAAAAGCTCTTCAAAATAGTTAAACAAATAACAAAAAAAGTATTTTACTGACCGATGACAATCATTTGATAAGCTTTCCATACAACGGGAAAATAATGTAATTAATAAATAGAATCTGTGGTTTGTTTATAATTTAAATTTGTAATACAGTTCTCTTTAATCGCAACAGTTTGTCGGGCTGACGGACAGGACTATAAAGGAACTGTGTAACGGTGCTGCTGCTTTTTAAGAATCTATTTTGGCTCTCTGGAAAATGACAATTCTCGGAGATCGTGCCCGTCTCTCTACAAGCAAGGCCAGTGCAGTAAAAAGCTTCAGTGCCACCGCTCGCTGCGCTGCTGTGCTAGCCAGTAGACAGTAGAATAACATACAAGAGAGAGATTCCTTTCATGTCTTTTTGCAAGAGTTATATGTATGCGTACACACACGAGAACTTGAAAAGAATACTTTGCTTTCTGTTTCCTTACTACGGACTATGTCCCATCCTAGAAAGCAAACAAAGACAAAACATGTATGCAGTTACGCTGCTGTTATCGGGGCCAAGTAAGAATTAAATTCTAGGATCGCTACTGGAGTCTGATAGCTTTTTGAGATTTGATATGATATTATGTTTTAATTTTTGCATGGATTAATAATAACGATACGTTAGAAAAAACTTTATAAAGTCAACTGGCAAACTTTTCTTTGATTTATTAAAAATGAACATTCCATTTTATTCATTCATTTAGATTATAATAATGATAATTTTCGTTATAATTCCACATTATTTCTTTGTTTTCCCCCGTTTTTCTTTTACAAATAATTTCTGGACATATTTATTTTAATTAAAACGTCATAACCAACTTTCTTCCGGTTTTCCATTGTTATTTTTATTGCTATCATTACTTTGAATAAAGTGTGTATGTACGTGTTGTTTAAATTTAAAATTGTAACAGTTAAATATTATAAATATAGGTATTATTATTATATAATGGTTTGTTAGAAGCTTGGTATATTTTTCGACTTAAGTCTAAGGGATATTGAGGTAAATATAGGATAGTCATAAGCTATTCTAAATACTATTTAAATATTTATGCATGATTGATCATTCTTCTTTAAATTTTTAGTTTCTTTCTCTTCGATTCCAACTACGATTTGTTTCACTTAAAAGACTTACTACGCATCAACCTGTACCTCCATGTCTTCGTCATTATCATCGTCTTCTCTATTGCTGTCAACGTCTTCTCCATCACCACCACAGGATTCTGTTTTCTTCTTTTCCGTTGCTGATGTACTTCCTAACTCAACAGTATCAGATGTGGACTTTCCTTTACGATGCCGACCGCCTTTATTGAACACCTGCCGTTGCTGAGTAACAGTGTCGTCATCATCGCCGTCCACATCACTCTCGTCTTCATCATCATTCCCGATAATATTAGTGTCATGTGAGATCAGGCTTTGCCGTGGTTGCTCCTCACTATCTACTTCGTCCTCCTCGTCCTCATCCTCGTCATCATCGTCTAAATCCCCCTCGTCATCAACTATACTTTGTACATTTGAGCCGTCTCCTTTTAGTCCTAGAAAGTCAAAAATGTTAAATAAATTAGAGTTTCCTAGAAAAGATAAAAGGTAAAGAAATTTATTATTGATGATGAACTACCTGTGGAATTGCTTGTTTGATGACTGTTTGAAAGTTCTTGCTCTGATCCAGGCATTATCCCATTATTATTATTATTGTTAGCATTGTTGTCGCTAATTTCTTTAACATGATCTGGCAAATAGTCTTTCCAGCTTCGGAACAAATACCGAGTGAACTTTCTCAACTGCCTAAACTTACAGTAAGTCGCTCCCTCGGCAGACTCCAGTTGTTGAGTTTGAATGAGAAAGCCTTTCTCTTTGAATGTCTTTTCTAGTTTCTCCCGCATCAAGCTTTTTCTCGTTCTTCGCTTCCTCTTTAGCTTCATTTTGCTACTGCTATTCCCACCACCGCTACTACGATACTGACTGGACGAAGTTTGCCTGTTCGACTTGGCTGAAGAGGAGGAAGGAGTGTCGCCAGTTAAACAGTTGTCCGAACTGCTGCAACTATTACTACTGCTGTATGAGTAGTCACCAGAAGGATATGGGGATACCCGAGATGAGCTTCGACTTTGTGCCTGCTGCACTTGATCTTGCATACTCAAATGCAACTGTTGAAGCTCTTCTGTGGTCGGTGAAAGGGAAAGTGCTACATATGGATTTCCCGCAGCTGCCGTTGTTGCTGTAGAAGATGCTGACGATGAAGGCATTAATGGAAGGGATAATTTGGTTACGCTTGAGTTGCCTCGATTGCCTTTAATAGACGCTGAGGATGTTGTAGAAGAAGAACTCATCTGAACTTGAATCCCTGAGCTGGTGTTTACTGTACCCTGTGGCATGCACATGCTCATGCTCTTTGCACTTTTTGGAAGAGAGGACAATGCATAGTGACACTCAATTCCATCTCCTGTCGACGGGGGAGATTGAGAGAGATCTGCTCGTCCTGCTGCTGAATATAGTATTGTGGATGAACCTGACGATGAGGACAAAGGTAATTGTTGCTGCTGACTTTTGCCAGCTAGTTTGCCCGTGCTCCCTGTTCCACCACCACCCCCTGTTCCTGTTGTCTTGTCTGAGTAAAAACGGAAGTTGCCACCAGAGTCAACAGACAACATTTTCTTTTCTTGCAGACATGGTTTGGCTCCTCCAGTAAATTTGAACTTGCAAATGGATACCTCCGCACCATCATTAATTCCAGCGGTAGACTGACCAAACAGTGATCCACCAAACGGAGACAGTGTCGTTGCTGAGCTGGTTGGGGTACTTCCATTCCCGCTCTGCGAACCTGGCGAACCAGTTGCAGAAATGCTAACATCTCCACGCAGATTTACGTCTGCAAAAATAACCAGTCAATATGTAAAACAAGCACATGGTAATCCAGCGTAAAAGTATTTTTAAAAACTTTACCCAGTTTTACCTCTTTTCTTACGACTTTGTCCACCCTGCTTGCCTTTTCCTCCTCCAGCAACTTTCCCTGTAGTTTCTACCCCTTGGGTTTGCATATGATGCGCTGATATGGCAAATATGTTGGGACTCAACTTTGAAGCTGCTGCTGATTGTGCATTCCCAAACGGGGATGATGATGGCGATGGAGTTGGACGACGACAACTGACTAGATTGCTCACATTGTCACTATCGCAAATATTATTATTATTATTACTACTATTAGCTAGACTAAAGTTTAGTGATGATGAAGACGCACGGGATGTACTACCAATAAGTTTTGCACTTTTTCCGCCTTTCATCATCGGATTATTAGCACTGGAGCTCTGTATCATGCTCCTTTTATTGCTACCACTTTCCTTAGCACCGTCGGAAGAAAAAATATTGCTACTGTTAAGATTATTGCTACTAGATCGCACAACACCTTTACTAGCACCACCGCTTCTACTCCATCTTACATCCAATGACGCTTCCCTTATCAGGGAAAGGGGTTCGTGGTGACGATGATGACTTGGCACCATCGTCTTGTCTCGCATACATAGGTTGAGTGGACTGTCTTGATTATCCTCATCGTCCCCTTCGTTGGATTCAACATCCACCTCCATCATTTTAACGTCCTCATCGTCATCAAAATCCACCTCCCTGCCACAAGTTTTGCTTCGTTTGTTACTGTTGCCGGCTCGAGAAACATGCCCAGTGTGATGAGTCTGAGAGAACGAAGATGGCGTTGGCAACGGAAACATTGAGATCGTTTGTTGTGGCGACGATGATGTCATTGTGGTCATGGATCTAGAAGATGACGCCGAGCTCTGAGGAGGATTTCGGTGGTGGTGAAGCATTAACTGCTGCGCCAAAGAACTCAGAGGTTTGAGGAGATTAGAGGTGGAGGGTGAACACTTGCTGCTGTCTGTGGTACAGGGAAGTGATGTTGGAGTGCTGCTGGCTCCACCGCTAGCCCACGTGGTTGGGATAATGGGAACAATAGACACATCTCGGTTGCAGAAAGTCGGTGGCACCAAAGATCGAGGAGAAGACACATTATTTGCGGTAACAGTAACCGTATCTGTTGTTTTTCTGCTTGTTGTTGAGAACGCTTGCGCTGGTTTACTGCAAACGATAGGCACTGCTGATGACAACGTGGCCTGAGTAACCCCAGCTGGGAACTGAATTCCGTAATTTTTTGAAATCAAATGACAAATGTCTGCTTTCTTGGGCTTTCGGCCGCGTCGTGGTCTTGTGTCAAACGTGAGCTCACCCATGTACGGTAAGTTGTTCATGAACAACATGGGGGCTGTCATGGGAGCCTTTTTTCGTTCCCCTCCGCCCCCTCCCCCTCCTGAATTTACAGTTCCTGCACTTTTACCACTACTAACATTATTATTGTTATTATTAGCAAAGGATATCGAAGAGTTTGCAGACTGTTTCTTGGAAGCACCTCCACCACTCTTTTTTACACATCGCACAGACACACCTCCACCACCACCAGAAGAAACAGTAGAAGCGCCAGTTTTTGCAGACCTACTTTGTTCACTTCCAGCAGCAGCACAAATGCCACCATCATTCTGGATAGACTCCTTTACTCCTGCTTTTTGAGGCATGCTACCACCACCACTGCTAGCCACTGATGACGATGATGGTACTGATGAGGACGATGAGAGCACCTTCTTTTCGCCCTTTGCCCCATACTTGTCTTTGATTTGTCTAGCATCCTCTCCTGCTGCAAAATCCCATAATACGAGTATCTATTAGCCCCAGAGAAAATCTCTCCCATACCATTTTCCTTCCTCTACCACCACCACCACCACCACAACGCAACACTTCAGTATGCATATAATTTTCTCCTTTCTTCTACACTTACCCGACCATCTACCATCATGATCACCAATTTTGGTCACCTTCAAAGCTCCTGCTGCTCCTCCAGTGAGATCACCTGTGTCCCCACTACTAATTTCTCTTTTTATGCTGACACCACTCACACTCTCAAACTTGACCACTAGCTGCTGCTCTTCCTTAGCAAGTTGCTGATGATGTAAATCTTTTGCTGCTCGTTTACTTCCAACAGAAATGCTCTTTTCCTCTTTTTCTTTTCCACCACCATTCTCGCTATCAGCACCACGCTCACTTTTCACCAGTGCTGCAGCTACACTTGCTGCTGGTGTCACTGACGATAATGCCCCAACAACCACTGCAGAAAATGAAGGAGACGACGAGACCGCTAACAATGAGAGTGCTGATGATGAGGACAACTGTACCTGCGCTGTGTTTGGCTTGCCAAGTAGCTCGCAACTGGCAGCAGCATCCTCTCCGCACATCTCGTCGTCGTTGTCGTCGTATAACTCTCTTCTCCCTCCACCAGCATTACCATTATCCTCGTCACCGTCGTCGTCAGCAGCAGCAGCAACAGGAGGAGTACTCCGCTCACGATGGTGATGACCATGTTGACGACTGCGACGACGAGAACGAGGAGCATTATTGTCTTCTATTATTCCCTGCGCTAACTTTTTCGACATTTTTTTCACATTGTCGTTGCCTTTGATGTTGATGCTGCTGCTGTGCTCTCCTGCATTATTACCGTGGCATTGTTGTGTGGCCAGATCATTGTGTGATGGCATGCACGAGGATGATAGCCGAGTGCCTCCTGAGTGGATTGTTGTTGTTTTGGTGGTTCCTCCCAGCAGTCCTGCCTGCTCACACAGCTCCTTGGTCTCATTTGTTGGTGCGAAGCATGACGTGGACGAAGGGATTATTACTGCTTGTTCACCACCACCAGCACGTCGTACTACCACTGTTACCTCTTTATTGTTGTTATTATTGCTGCCGCTGTTATTACTATCACCACTACTGATGATTATTCCACTTGCCGCATCTTCTGATGAGCTTTTTCCTCTTGCAGATCGATCGCAATTATTCACCAGAGAAACAGACACTTCTCCATAATCCCCAATGCTACTAACTGCCACACTACCACCACCTCCAGCGTCATCCTCATCCGTATGGGACGAGCAGCAACTACTTCTCTGTCTTCGTCTGGAAATTCCTCCTGAGGAAGCATTGTTTGCATTTATAGAAGGCGGTGGCGGTGGTTGCACTGACCCCACACTTCTTCCTCTTCTTGTATGACTTCGCAAAACCTTATCATGGTGATGATGGTGGGAGCCTACCTGGGCTTCCAGGGAGGATGACATTAATCCGACACCTCCTCTTTTTCGGTTTCTTCCACCAGGAGGATTTGGATTCTGAATAGCTGTTGCTGCTGCTGGAACACATTCCTCACTCTCCATCAAACTAAGATTGTCCAGCAGGAATCCTTTTCCTGCCACTCACTTACATTCTCCACTTCAATGATAGTAGTATAATTTCCACAGAAGAGATGCATAAATCCTTCCGTGCAATATTTTTTTGCATTAATTTGGATAACGAAATATCTTACTCAAGGGAAGGCCCATTTAGCTTTCCAATTCTGCTTCACAGTTCACCACTACTGTATGAAAACTTGGTAAATGGATGCTAAGAAACAAGTCAACAGCTTTATTTTTAGCTGCCACGACGGCTGTTTTGCTGTAAAGAGGAAAATAAATGAAAAGACACCACCTCCAGCGTCGCACCAATGGTCTTCTTCTTTACTTTCCACATATATTACGACACTTTCTCATTATTGGTCCGTAGTAAATCATCATGTGATGATTATTTTGAGATGATGCTGATGCTGATGATGAATTCAATGATCCAAGCAGATAAAATAATAATTTTTTCTCTCGCGCAGTGGATTAATGTTTTTTTACTCTCTAAAAAAAGTTTGTTTTTTAAGATGACGCCGATGACGACGATGATAATGATGAGTCTTTATGAATGGCGTGAACGCATATTATCATCATCAGCATTCATCATCATCATTCATCAGTCAGGTTGGATGCGTAAACAAAATATAAAATCCTTTTTATCACTAAAATAAGAAGAAAATACGTGCCGTTCCTATCAGTGGATTGAATCAGCGAAAAAAAAGTCAGTGCTTTACGATTTTTTTTCAAGAGAGGAAAAATTATGATAAACGATATTTATGCTGTTGCTGCGTTGTGTTGCTGGCTGGAGGAAGAACACCGAGGACAAGAAATTCACTCACAAGAACTTGTAATCAGTTCTTGGTCGTCAGCGTCGTCAGTGCGGACAAAAAAAAATTCACTGTTTGTTGTTATTGCTGAGCTGTTGTATGTTGTTGGGTGTGTGTCCAACAACAAGAAGTTCTGTTGATGGAGATGATGATAACATTTGAGCTTTAGTGGACCTTTCTTTTCTTCATGAATGGAGTCGAATGAATGAGCTGAGAAGATGCATGCAAAAGAGTTGAGGAGAGATAGATACTTGAGACGAAGAGAACAGTGGACACACCACCAAAAACAGTACCACGCCACTACTTATAAAATTCTGTGTCGCCGATATCGTCACTGGCGAAGGTCACCAGATAATTAGAATACTAAAATGGCCACAAAATTTTCAACTTGTTTTTCTTCCACACAAGATAAAAAAAGAAGAACAAGACACCGAGGTCATCCTCATCAAGAAAAAATATCAAACGAGATAAGACGGATTGCTTATCAAATTTCAAAAAAGTAAACTTGTGGTATGAACTAAAACTTGAGGTTTTGCGCGTTGTCCTCTCGGCAATAATAACAGTCTCTTGTAATATTATTGTCGTGTGTGTGTGGTGATGATGACGCTGTTGATGAGGTAAACAACACCAACGGTGTTTTAGATCGCCTTCTACCTGCTTCTATGTCTTTACTACAACAAATAGTTAAAAAGAAAATGGACATGGGAAAGTTAGGATTTGGTGATGATATGATGATAAGATTACAGTAGAGCTTGTTTATTTTTGATAAAATCAGAGCAAGAAAAGATACAGTGAAATGGATACGTACGAAGAAATAATAACAATAAAAATGTTTTAATCGCTTAGCAGCAGCAACAAGAGCAGCAAGTGAAGTTGGAAATGGAGGTGAAGATGATGATGATGAGCACAGGAGGCATGCATAAAACAGAGTGAATCAGCGTGTGCTCCTCAGAGTACATGAAAAGATTGCTGCTAGAAGAAGACTTTTTTGAGAACGGTTCGGAAATTGCAATAGCATGTTCGGAAAATTATGTTAGCTTTGTAGTACAAGTAGTAGTTGCTATGCTCACTAAATTTCAGCTATATGATGTCATCGTCATACCATGAGACTACTTAGTTACTAGAGAGAAGATATCACAGACAACTTTTGTGCAAAATGTACACACACACACAAACATTTTAAAGATTAATCCTATTATTCTCTAGTGCGCACAGGCAAGCAGACAAGTATACACTGTACCTGCTATTATCATCATTATATTGTTGTGCTTTCGTATATTGCGTAACTGTGGTAGTTAAGCGTTTACTTGTGGTATGTACCGATACAGCACATACCGCAAGTTAAGTACTTAAAACGGTTGAGTACACTGCCTAAATTAAATTCGGAAATGAGTAAAGACGAGCCATTATTCTCTTATTCGCAATACAATATAAACGATTTAATATAAGCATCAGTCTTTGTTCCTGGACAGTTGATGTCTCAAATGACCCCGTAATCATCTAAAGTCCATTGTCACTGTATATTGTTGCAATATGCGGTAAGGAGCCTAGAAGGAAAAAAAGTGAGTACCAGGAAGATTAAGATACATACTCAGAAAAATTTGGAGAAGAGGACTAAAAAAGACTTTAAAAATGTATAGAAGCTGAGGAAGAAGAAGAAGAAAAGGGGAATGAACTTCAAATTGAATTTACACTTTTTTCTTCTTCTTTCTCTCTAGCTTCCTTATTTCTTGCCTTTTGACTTTGTGCGTGCAGCGTGCCTGTATCTATATAAGATAAGATGTTCATGTAAAAAGTCAACAAACGACTAGACAAAAAATTTAAAAAAAGATTGAAGCTAGCATTGAGTCTATTTTAGCCGTGGAAAGAGAAACATGAGGAAGCAAAAATGTTTTGCAGGGTGCAAGAAATGGAGACAATCCGCGTAGCAGCAACAGCAGCAGCGGTGACAATCAATATTTTACAACAAAAAGACTGAGGAAATCTCAGGGGTTTTAAGTCGTGATGCACCATTTATCATTCAAATTTGCATTATTTTAAGCAAAGCATATTACAGCGGTGTACTATTATTACAACTTTAACAAAAACACTGTTTATGGAAAGCCAATCTCATAGAATGTCGCCATTTCGCTTGAAATGATGCCCATATGTATTTATGTCCATTTTGGCAGTGATATAATTCTAGCGTGTGCATTTTAATTGCCTTCGCAAAAGGCAAATAATAAAAGTAATGAGTGGTGGTGGTGATGGTAGTGTGTTCATTTGCTGGTAAGACGAGAGAGAGAGAGAGAGCATGTATTGTAGAGCAGAGCAGAAGGAGGACTCTCTAAAATAGGAAAGAATTGGAGGAGGCTAATAATGATGATGATCAAGGCTTGTGCTAAAAATTGCTCTTTTGCTCACAGGCAGTATTCACTTTGAACTATTCTCATCTTGATCCAATACAACAGTAAGAGCATTTGCAATGCAAGATTCACAGAGGCAAAAGTAAAAATACACAAGGAAAAAGCCAGCCTGTTTTCACACTTTGCTTGTTTCGGCAGCTGAAAAACAGCCAGCAACAGAGAGCAAGCAAATAGCATCATGGCAAAAAATGGATATTTTTGTATGGGGAAAAGCAGTATTCATGAAAGAGAGAGAGAGAGAGAGCTCTGGTGAGTCTACCGGCATCAGAAAAAGCATGTCGTCGTACTCGTGTGCTTAGAATTATATGCTGTTGCTGCTTCTGCTGCTGACGTAGCGTAGACTCGTTCCGTCGTCTTTCCCAAACTTGTACATTTTTCATTCTATCTGTTTCGATGTTGAACACGGATTTCACATCATAGAAGGAGGTTGTTTCTTCGCTGTGATAGATAGATAGTGAAATGTTGTTGCGTTGCTGCTGCAGATGATGATACTGCTGAGATTTTGCCAAGCGAAGCTTCCCTATAAATAAATACGCAGCACACAGCAAAAGTATTTCAGTATTTCGTACCATTTTTGTAGAATGCCCGGTTCTTCTCATTTTTAGCCTACCTTTAATGTACTACTGCTTGTGTGCTTGCTGCTGCTGCTGTTATTTCGCCATCAACATGGAAATTAGTCACGGAACAATAAAAAATGAGAATAATACTTTGTCTGTGCGTGTTCAAATGTATCTTTACTATTTTAGCTTTTCTACTTGTAGCAGTACGTAGTATGCACTATTATTATTATTATTATGTTATGTGTATCTACGCCTGTCATGAAAATTTGGAGCGGAGGACGAAATTGGCAGCATGACCAATACCATCACCACCGCCAGTAACTACTTCTTATTACATTGCAAGCAGATCATAAGATGTATCAGATATTGTTGAGATGATGATGATTACCACCATCAAAATGGCTGATTGTAATATGATACTAGTTTTTAAACCGATTGAAAAAATTGCAATAAATATGAATCTATGGATGCTTACCATCACTAGTAACTTACCACTACTGCGTATTGAGTAAATTGAATTGCAAAAATAAATCTTTTTATTCTTTTAAAGGAACACTGAAAGGATTTTGAGAGAGGGAGAGCGAGAGAGTAAGAGTAGTGGCCTCATCCTAAAATTACATACTTTAAACAATGCAAATGCTGGCAAGTAGTGGCAAGTTCCTCAATTCTCTTTTTCATTATTATTATTATTCTTTTAGCTTTATTTAAAGCAAAGAAATCGTCATAGAAACCTTGAGACATGAGTGGGGTTTAAAGTTTAAATACTTTCTTGCGACTCTGTATTAGAGTCCATGGGTAGAGATGAAAGGGTGTGGTCTGTTCTCTATTTTATTCTGACTGACTGGACTGTCCATTTATTAATATATTTTTTTTTCTCTCACAACATGCTCGTTTGCTTAAGGTAAAGTAAAATCACCATATAATAGAATAGAATGGAATGCAGTTTAAAAAATTAACTTTATCAGAATAGGGCATATGGTGTACATGCAATAATAAGTGGAATAAGTGCATTGATATGTTTTAAAAATATGAAGCAGAGTACCAAGTTGGATAGCATTTTGTAAAGATTATTATTTTCTTTTCATTTTATTCCTTCTCAATAAATCGTCTAGAAGAAGTAAGAAAAAAGTCAAGTTGCAGTGTAGCAACTACAGCAGTTGTGTCTACAGCAGTAGACACAAAAAGAGAGGGAAAAGTAGTAAATTGGAGAAGGTGGTGGTACTTTTCTAGCCAGCGAGCCAGCTAGCTAGAGCTAGTAACTTTTATTTAATGCCTCATAAGCTAAGTAAATGTAAGCGAGATGGTATAATGATCGTGGGAGAGACTGAAAATCAGTCAAGTTAGCATGATTATAAGAAGGAGAAGAGGAGGAAGAAGAGCATATAATGTAAGATATTGACAATGAGTAAAATTGATAATTTATTTTGCCAAAAGTGTAGCAGAACAGAATGCTACTACAATAATAATAATTATTATTATTATGGTGTGTAGAGATGGTGGCAGTAGTGTGGAACACATTCTCATCTTGTTGTTTCTTTCTTTTTTCTTCGTCTTCTTTGCGTTCTTCAATGACATTTTGTGAAAAATACGGCCTCTCTCTCTTCTCGCTGTATTTTTATGCGTGGGCGAAGTCTGAATTTTAGGAATTCTCATTAAAATCTAAACCCATCCATTACTATTACGCGCTCTCTCAATCTCCTATACACACTCCATTGCAACATCACCACCATTGTCGTTGTGTAGAAACTATTTCATTGCTTGAAAACAGTAAATTTCACACAAAAGCTGGTATTATGCAAAACAAGCGTCATATCACTTCAGAAACAATTATATTGAAAGCGTTTCATCATCACGGAGTATATAGTATTATTAGCTGGGGCGAAGTGCTACAGAATCCACTCCAGCACAAGTGCTCTCATTCTCATCGCCTTCAACATGTTGTGTACAGGTTGAAAAGCAACAGGTGCTTTCCACTGATGCTACGCTATATACTGCATGGAAATATACACGCGTTAGAATTTTATACGTTGTGGGGTTACTTAAGACACATGGCATGTTTCGGTGTTGATGCAATTGTTGTTACCTACACGTTCTGAGAATGCGAGCAGTATTGAATGGTAAAAGAATAGGATATTGCAACAGTCAAGCTACAGATATGTTATATGAAAAAGAAACTAGTACTGACATTGGGAAAAGCTGTAAAATTTTGTAAAGTATCATTGTCGTAGTTGTCCTCGTCATTGCTACAGTTTTTTATCCTTCGATTTCAGTTATGATTAAATATTAACATTTCTTCGCATTCCTTTGCATTCCATGTTACTTATTTAATTTTTTGTACATTATTATATATATAGGCATGCTGTGTACAAAATTTAAAATCTTTTATTTTCCTTGAGAGTTTGCTTGTGTGTGGGAACGAGTCATATTGGCAGACTCGCTTTTCTTTCTTGCAATGTCTAAAAATGCACCGGCGGCGGCCAGGCAGCAACTTGATCGACGACAACGATGATGTTGATGATGATGACCATGTTACTTACTACATGTACTTATTTAAGAACGTACTTGAATAGAGTTTAAATATGGGATATATTTACGTCTTATTCACTTTTCTTCACGATGACGATCTTCTCCCTGTCTCTCTTTGAGTAGTGCTTGGCTTTTGTGAGGAAAGAGAAGAAGAAGCTTGTAAAAAGGAACACTCGCCTCTCCTTTCATCTCACTTGGTTTTCTTGATGATGATGAAGGCTTGAAAACTGAAAAGACGTGTGTTTGCAAACTTTGCCAAAAAATTCGACTCCTTGCTCTGTGTGGTATATGTGTACACACACAATACAGATTTACACATGCTTGCTTACTTTTTTTGCTGCTTGTCTGCTAGAAGAACGCGAGAGGATTTAAATTTAAAAAATGAAATGAGAAAAGTAAGGGAGATAGAGAGAGAGAGAAAAAGAAAAAAAATCGTTCAGAAATAGAAGCTATTTTTACAAAATAATAATCTATTTAGGAGAAGAAAAAATGTATTCAGCCATCTAAATATACTCAGAAGCAAACAAATGCACACACGCAAGTGCATACTCCAAATATACATACATTTTCTTTGCGAGTCTGCCTGAATATAACATAATAATAATGATCAACTGTTTGCACTTATATTGCCATTATATGTATGGTGATGATCGAAATAATGTGGACCACTGATGATGATAATATTATGTAGTGTGCAGAATGTTTATCTTGAGTGCTTACTACTTTTGCTTACAAATAATAAAAAAAACATTTTGTGCGTATTTTTGTGGAAGCAAGTGAAAAATTGGCTGGTTTTGTTGGAATGGCGATGGTAGGAATAACTTGAATTTTAACGAAAATGATCACAATCACATTATGTTTCTCATTTTTATTTCAATACTGCCTGCCGGCAATTTTATATGGAAGCCCATCTTAATTTTTTTAAGTACATGTGGGTAGTAAAATACAAGAATTTTGTTCTCCAGAGAGATAAATACGATGGGAGTAAAAAATACTCATATTTTTGTGAATCACGTACAAAATTTTCAATAGGTAATAAATACAAGCAATGGCACGAAAGGAGCAACAACAAGAAGCGTTTCTTTTTTCTACACTGGGCTGCTTGCTTGTTACTGTTGTGATCCTGTTTCTCTTCTTTTGTATATAAATATTGAATTTTTTTTATAAACTCGAAACGCTCGTTTTACAACTTTGCTTTTTTATTACATAAATAAATACCATTAGCAGCAAGTTATAACTGTGTGTCTTTTTCACACTTTTTATTTTTATCTCGGCAACTGAAAAGGACAGAGAGGAAACTTGAGACAGTGACAATATTGATGATGATGACATAGAATATAGAGCAGCAGCGACTAAACAAATGGCCTTTTATAAAATTTAAACTCACTTCCGGAAGTGAGCAAAGCAAGTAAAGTGTGTATGCCACTAGGTGTTTAAAAGCAGTGGTGGTGGTGGTAGTAGAGCAGCAGCACATGCATTCCCCAATACTTCTTTCATTCTCTCCATACATGCCGCCGCATTTTACACCATACAGTACGTGGAGTGAAGTAGTACAGCTCAGCTTAACGATAGGCATATAGTTTTCCCTTATATATTCTCTCTCAGTTGACAGTGATGATTATATGAGCAACCAGTTGCTTTCAATGCTGAATTTTCTTTCTTTCTTCTTTCTCTCTTTTTATTTCCCTACAAAAAATACCGCAGCAGTCACGTTACAAAGTTTACTGGCATTTGATATGTGCCTAGACTGCGTTGTTTTATATATGGTTCAATATAGGTATGCTTATATTTATTATATTCATCGGCGTACTTCTCTGTGTTTTTTAAATCCTTCAATTTTCTTGGCTCTCGTCTGTCTTTGAAAGACAATAAACATATTTATGTCTATGCATATAAATAGGTACACAGTTTTCGAGGAGGAGCACGTGCCAATATCGCCTTTTCGGGGAAGAATCGTGAAGTCGTGAATGCAAAGAGTTTTTACTCGTCGTTTTGATGAAAAGAAAAAACTTGCCACCTTTAACCTTAAAAATATTTAAAATTACGTATTTAATTTTTTTTCTTCTATGTTGTAGAAATCACGAGAATATAACAAATACACTGCAAATACTCGACCTTTGTTGCGTGTAAAATTGCATTTACATCAGAAAAAATATTCCTGCAACTGTAGAACCTTATAGTAGTAATGTATATACAGCTGACACAGGTTTCCCTTAAAGATCGTTTCTGTGAAGTATAAAAATCTCTTTGATTCTTTCTTTCCTTTTAATACTCTTCTCTATTGATGATCGGACGTTTCAAATGGCTTCAACAAGTAGATAGGTATTTTTTTTCTCGTATTCTCCTGGCATCTTCTTTGTTTTATTTATTTTCTCACTTTTTTGACCATATTAAAAAAGGAAAAGGTTGCGAGAATAAAGCCAATTAGAGGCAGGTGATAATGGGATAAATATGGTAATTTTAATGTTCGCTCATGGCATCATGATGATTATGATGATGAGGATGAGCATGTCGAACAAAACAAGCATCAGTTCCATCCACTCCACTCAATAGTGAAAGAAATGACGACGACGATGATGGCAATAATACAACGGCATTATTATATTTTATTGTAATAAAAATTTTCAAAACTTGTGCTCCATAAAGTTAAGCCTCTATTTTCTCCGGTTTACGACCAGTCCCAAATTTTTTCAATTTGACTCAACCCAAACACCATTGTAGGAAAACGAGAGGAAAAATTAAACGACAAGTTGAACTGCCGTTGAAGACGATGATGATGTTCCTATCATATCATGTCAACCATTATTGCCATTTAAAGAGACTTTTTCTCGTCACTTGTCATACAATTATCATATTATCGTTGTCATCGTCATGTCATGTACGTTAGTTACATTACACGTCCACCAAAAAATACACAGTAATAATAATAATAACATATAACGTTTGCGACATATTCACTACAGCAAGTAATGCAATGTATACCAGGTAAATCAAGTCGTCTTTTTTTCAACGTCATTTTGTCATGTCATTGTTATTAGGACTGGCTTATTTTATTCTTTTATAGTCATACAGTATATAAGTATCATGTCAATTTTTACATGAAAATACGTACATTTTCACCTTAAATAAAAGATACTGATGATGATGATGATGACGACGATGAAATTGTCTTTCTGTTGTTTGTGAACTATTGGAATTACTTTTTGGCTTACACTTTTAATACATTCTCTACTTACATACCACCCGTCTTGTCCTTTGAACAGAATAAATATGGGGAAAATGTCATTTTGACTATTCCTTTGCGTGGGTGGACCCTTGTCTATATTATATGGTTATTTTACTTGATCATCATCATGATAATGTTAATGATGATGACACTCTTGCTTATGGTTTCATTGCTGCATGCAGTCACTGAACAGAGTGCAGAGAGATTACCTATTTTTCTTTTTGAAAAAAAGATTTATGACTGACTTGTTTTGCTGTTGTTTTGTCTTTTTTATTTTAAATATTTCGTATGGTTTTCACCAAAAAAATCAGATAGCATAGTATACTTTACCATATACCTACATTTACGTATGTATGTATGTGCATATTTTTTACACATACATCAGTGTAACCATAGGAATAATTAACTGTAATTAGAATCTGGTTACAAGTCATCAATTATTATTTTTACCTTTTTTACTTGAATATTACACGCAATCAGGTGACTGATGATGCTCATTAATTATTTATTTTTATTTTTTTAAAAGGTAAAGGTAAGACAAAAAAATAAGATGGTTTGACGGGAAGACACAAGAAGAAGATTTATCGAAACACATTAATTGTTGTACTGCTGCTACTTACTCTACCTGCACATTTTTTTCTATTTGTAAAAGGCGTTTCAATGCAAATACCTTTTTAAAAAACATTCATAATCCATTTTCCAGTTTTCAATTTTGCGCAAGTCCTTTTATTTTTGTTCTAATTTCAATAAAAGCTCTCCTCCTTATTTACTTGAACGCGTACACACAAACATAAAAGCGATAAGCTATTATGTATTTAAATATGCTCACACAATCAGACTTACTGGCTGCAAAAAAAATGATCTTTTCGTCTTCGGCATTGCCGTTTTGAAGGTGCATCCCTGTAAAAAATATTTATTATCATTATTATGCCTCGTCTCTCCTCCTGCAATAACCATACCATCCTCATGACGACGACGACGATGATGATCTTCTTCTTTTTGCCGTCGTCGTCGTTGTTGTTGTTGGTTTCAAAAGAAGGAGATAACGGGCGGAACGAATTTTCCTAGTCAACTCATTTCCAAATCTGTCTTCGCCCTTTATATAGACAATTTCTTTTTGCAAAAATTTTCAAGTATGCTTCTTCTGCTGCCTACATGTACAGCTCTAATATTTAGAGTCATTCATCGATCCTTCTCCCTAGGTTGCTGCATATACTCAGCAAAAGTATTTATTATTATTATTATTACTATATGGATATATAAGTAGATAGGTATTCCCTAAAATACTTTTTCTATTGAAATGGAGCGACAGGGAGAGAGAAAGACAGAGTGGAGTGAATAAACACTTTAAAAGTTATTCATTTTATTTGGTAATAATATTGGTTGTGCGGTGGTGGTTTCAGATGATGGGAGTAGCTCAATCATCATAATATATCGTCTCATCTCTCCTCTCCCTCTCTCCATTTTCTGTGTAACCGACTGTGTATAAAAATACAGAGAAAAACTACAGGACATCGTCGCTACAAGGAGAGAGAGAGAGTGAGAGAACAAATTGTAAAGGTACTAAATGGAATCTTGAAGTGTGTACACTATTAAAATTTAAAATCATGCACATACATCAAATTTTTCGTTTATCCTTATAAAAGGATACCCGTTTATATCCTTATGTAAATGCTTTAAATATATATATTGGTTAGTAAAAGCAGTGACTATTGATAATCGATATTATTAGGTATGTTTATTATTATTATCACCTTTCTTTTGGATTACAACCTGATTACACTCACATTACAGAGGCTATAATATGAGTAAGAGAAGAAACATCCCATGGACCATGTAATAATAATATAATCCCTAGTGGTAAACAATTTTTTGATTTGATTATTAATGTTCATGTTTCAATTATTTTTGTACTTTTAAAATATTTATCTCAAGTAAAAAAATTATATTATTGACGAGAAATGACACTTGTTTTACAAAAAATGTGATGCTTGACCTGTTCTAAATGCTAACTGTGTACACTGCCGGCCATCTCATTCACTTTTTTGTACATCCCGGAGTCTTCTTATTTCTTTAGAAATCTACACAGCAATCTGCAAATAGCTCTATTTATTGGCTAATGCACTAAAAATACAGTTTTACTTTTTACTCTAGGTTGTTTGTCGGTTCGTCTGTCCGCACTGTAAGAACGTACATTAATTCTCACAAAATATGCTGATTCTGCTCCTTTTCTACATCTGATTGTTATGCTGTGAACCATCTTTATAATCCATGTTAAAAATGGGTGTATATATGGACAAGCGGTGATTTAAATGTAGAATTTTTTCAGACTCATTGTCAGTGTCCGTTTTCTAAAATACGCATGCATACAAATGACGATAATAATAATGTACAGCACGGACTCTGACGGAGTTTCTATTTCACGTAATAATAAATGTAAAAGCTCACTTTACAGCTTGTACCTCTCTTTTTTCAGACTGTCAGTATAAGTGTAAGTGGTTTGTTTGCGGTTATGTCCGTAAATTGTAATAATAAAAAGGCAGATAGATAGAGAAGAAAAGAGAAACAGAGAAATGGAAAGAACAAGTCTAAAAAAGCATGTTTTTCATCGTCTTCTTCTTCGTCACCATCTGATCCTTGTTGCGATTGAGAAGAAGAGAAGAGAAAAAAGAAGTTGCGGAGAAAAGTTCCATATAAGCACAGGGCGTTACTCGATATTTACGTTAGTAGCCGTAGAGCGCTCATCATAATACTTCACCTTACTTCTTTTTCTTCTCATATGGGATAAATGGCACAACAGCGACTGACTGACTGAGAAAGAGAGACAGACAACAAAACAACTAGAATGAGCCACCTTTATTTATTTACTTACAGCGGGAGCATAATCATCATCATTGTCACGGTATCACTACTACTGCTACTACACCATGCACCACCACCACCGCCACACAAGCCTGAAAAAAGAAGGCGAAGAAAGAAAGGGAGAAGAGAGAAACAAGCTTTTTATGTAATGTCTAATGGTCCATTAAACGAGACACTGGCAAAGACAGAGACTGATGATGATCAGAGTCTTGATAATAATAAAAATACACGCAGACAACAATATGATGCTCCATTCATATTCTTCGATTGCACCGTAGAAAAATAGAAAAGTACAATAATAATTTTTATATCTATTTGTATATATATATATATACATAGTAAATAGCCGTTTAAAATTTAGATGGCATGTAACCGACCTTTGAAATTTTGCAGAGAAAATTGCCACAAACACGGGCAATTGACGGGATGTTGGGGGAAACAAGTAATGCGAAGCGTGTGCAATAACAGGCAGTAAGGTCATCCATCACCATCGTCATTTATATTCATGGTTTTTTCATTAGCATGCGCATTATTAAAATGCTATTATCATGTATTTAGAACAAGGTTGCGGATTTGTCTCATAATTCCCCGAAAATAGGAAAATACTTTTTTAGGTTTCTATTTTATTACTTTATTTAAAACACAGCTTAATTTATCTGTGTAGAACAATGACATATACAAGGGATTTCCTTGTTTTACCTAAATAAGTAGCACCCCAGACAGGACATTTCTAAAATAATATAAGCAAGCATATTACAAAAAAAACACGGTACAAAAATCATGTCGTTTTGGGTTCCGTAATAATTGATGGAATGAGACACAAGAAGAGACTGCTTTTTTGCTCTCTCACTCACCACCAGCAACTATATGGCGTGCCTTTTCTGCTGTCTGTCTTTCTTTTCTTTCCTCCTCTTGATCTTGTCAGCAGCAGTAATGGAATGAAAAGTACCTACACAGCTTCTTACTATTTTATTTTTTATTTACATTGACATGACATCACACAAACATTATCATCAAGATCGTGTCAGGACATGCTCAACTACTAAAGATCAAAACAGCAAGGGAGACAGAAAGAGAGAGAGAGAAAAAATATGTATATAAAATGACATTAATTGTCCACTCAAAATCAATCGCTTGATATTATGGGCCATTATTGAGAAAGGGAGAAAAAAAGGAGAACCTATCCTACATAACATTTTATATGTACTCCCAATAATCACACAGACAGCAGCTCACCCTTTTTTATTGTTTATCATATCAACAGCAACAACAACAACAACCACCACCGTACAAAGTGGAAAATGCTTAAAATGAAAATACATCAAGGTGTATAAAAAAATCTGGCCAAATTGTTTTTCTTGTAAGGAATTCTTTTTACTACCACCACCACCACCACCACCACTACTACTACTACTACTACTCTTTGTAATTACACGCATGTATGATTTCGCAGGTGGTGATCGTGGGTGCTTGAAATTCTAGAAAAAAAATAATCGAGGTGGCATTTTTGTCTCTTGTCTCCATTTAGCACTCTCTATAACAAACTTGTTGAACGGAATGAAACTGTAATATATTGGTTGCACGTATGTATATCTTTATATTTTTTACATGTAAAAAAGTCCATCAGCGCCATTACAATCACCAAACTAGCTCAAATCAAAGTCAGCTCAAGTCCTCTTCGTCGTCGTCGTCGTAGTTGCCATCATCATCCGATCATAACCTCGTATAGAAAAGCTAATACCAAAAAAATATTTATTATTATTGATAGATTTTATACCGATTACAATTTGACGACTCCTCCAAAAATCTGTCAATCAAACTCGCTCCATTTACTGACTTTTTTTCTGATTACCTACTTGATTACAAGCTTGGCTATGTATATAAAAAAGAAGCATGATCATAATATAGCAAAATATTTTACGATGGTTGAATGAATAATGAAAAAGTTTTAAGGAGAGCAAAATTTTTTTATACTAGTTTTCTTCTCTTTTTTTGCATTTTTCTTGTTCAGAGTAAAAAATGTCTTCTCTTTGCGTCTACATGTGCATGTTCTCGCCACTGATTATAATGTAAAATAGATAGTTTATGATGAGTGAAGAGCAATTTACATAAGTAAATTTTCCCCTTTCTTATCGTCAAATACAACAGGGCTGTTGTTTTGTTGGCTTGTAGTAGAGTAGAGCAGAAAAATCATATAACATGTTTTTAAAAATATTACCTGTGTGTGTGTGTGTGTCTTTGTAAAGTCGTTGCAATAATAGGAAAGGAAAAAAGGAGCTTTACTTTTTTCACTCTTTTTTTAATACTTCATTGTTCTTGGCATGTAGAGAGATAGGTAGGCATACAGCGATTTAGTTTTAAGCTTTGGCCCCACTCACTCTCTTTCTGTTATTTCTCTCGTCTTTCTGTTCACGTACTTTGTTGGACGTTGTGCTGCTGCCGCAATAAATGTTCAAAGATGATGTTTCACGTTAGCCAAAAAAGTAGAAAAGGACTTTGAAAGAAGAGGGAGGATCCTTCTTTTATTCCATACAAGAAAAATACACACACACATACAGACATGCTGCATGTATGTCATATGGAGACGATGGTCATCATCATGACGATGATGTGTTATGCATTTTTTAAAGAAATTATATTATTATTATATACTCTTGTAAAATGGTAAAGGGCTTATCTCTTCTCTTTCTCGTTCTTCTCTTGCCTTTTCTACTCTCCCGCTATCCTTTTTGCTAAAATACTCTTGTTTTACGTGTATGTACATACAACGATTCCAATTACGACTATTATTGTTATTATTACTTTAATTGCTTTGTCTTAAATACGAAAGATCATCTTACTTGTTGTCAATGTGATTGGGTGGTGGTGTGCTGACTGTTATGTAATATGATGAACATTCACTTGTTTTTTTTCATATGGGCAAAAAAAATTATTAATTTTGTCCACTTTCGGAAGATATTAAAAAACAAGGGAACACGATACAATTATGATTATGACCATCATCATTATTATCATCATCACTATTTTTGCTCTTCCTCCTCTTGATTTCTTGTACTGCCATAGAGTGTAGAAAGAAACTGCTGAAAGATAATATAGATATGTATATAATAAAATAAAATCATTTAGGTCCTTGAGCAATGTAATGCAATCGTTTAAAGAGTTTTTTTTTGCTTGAGTGTTGCTGACTGACTGATGATAAAGTAGGTGGACAGGCGGTTGGTTGCAGTGTTTTGTGGGATTTTTATGATGTATCATGTATCACCGCATGTGTCAATAAGTTACATGACCATTTGACCATCACACATAATATATGTCGAGAACTACCAAGTTGGAGGTTTTACTAGCTGAGCAATGAAAAAGCGTGTGACTCAATCTGTAGGCCTCAGAAAATCCTGTTTATTAGAGTACACATAAGTTGTGGGAAACCCCCAAAATGCTTACTTACTTTCTTTACTTAGTTTTAGGTTTTATCATGGTATAAAATTGAGAGTTTTTACGTACCTAATTATTATTATTAAAATATACCTTTCTTTGCATTTTCAGGTTTGTACATAATTGCATAAATGTCCAAATGACGACAATGACTGAACTTTTGTAAACATGGTTCTCTAGAATTATGATAAGGATTTTGTAAAATGTAAGAAACGAGGCATGAGATAAACATGAACAGAATTTATTTTATTTAAGCTAACCCAGCATGTACCATTACACAGAAAGCTAATGATGGTTTTTTGTAAGAGTGTGTTAGTGTGTCTGGTGATAACAGCGCACCGCGCAGACACACCGGAGGAGACCTCATGGTTTTTCACCTCGTAAAAATGACTTTTTTGTAGATTATACCTTATGCTCGTAATATGGTGAGTGGTGGCAAATGGCCTCTACTTTGACAGGATTGCAGTGGTGACAACAGCAATGGTAACTGTAACGGTGACCGAAGGACCTCATAAATTAAAAAGGATCTCTTAAAACGATGATCAACATCTTTCATCTTATTGATGCGGCGTGAAATTGGAAAAAAATATGAGATGAAAAGGAATGGAAATTTGATTATCCTAGTTACTTGCTATATACACCGCATTAAACTGACTTTACCTTCTTTTATTATCATAATATATGATATATTATATTGCAAACGCATGACCAATTGAGATACTTAACACGTACGTATTTACGACAAAGAAAAAAAATTATTATTTCTCAGCTATCGTTGAAAATATCTAATTTCAATCAACCAAATGGATCACAACCTGTCAATCATCATCATACTTGAAGAAATAAAAATGCTGTGGGATGACAAGACGATGCGATATTTGTGAATTTGTTGATTATGCCGCTGATAGAGTTACGACCTTATAAAATTATTATTTCGCCGATTATTAGTAACCAAGTAAGATTCTCAGCGTGCACCCGTTATAAAGTTTGTATATTGGTAACATTTTAGAAAAAGAAAATTGTACAGGCATATGTACATACGAGCATGCTTGTTGCTACTACCATCGTCTCTTTGAAACTTTACCTGTTCAAAAAAAGGTCTGATTAAACAATCGTTTTTTTCCTTCTTCTGCTTCTTCTTCTTGTCTTGTGATATATATTTGTGTGATGTCATGTTTGTTTGATCAGGCAAGGGTGATGACGATGATGATGATGCTACCATTGAAGCATTCATTCATTGGGGTGTTTTTGGTGGTTGCTGGTGCTGTTGCTGCAGCAGTAATAATGAATGAGAGTGAAGGAGAAGGATAGCCCACCTGAAGCTTTGACTAGGCTGGTCTCCCCATTTCTCTCCCTCTCTCTCTCTGGTTCTCTCAGCTCTTCTCTTAAAGTATTCTTACAAATGACTCTCTCACTTTTGTTCGGCACCCTCTACGGCAATCAATCAATAAACAAGGCTCTCTCCCTCTCTCTCTCTCTCATTTTTTACAATTTCGGATGATGATGGTGATGTGATAATGATGATCAGAAGAAGAACAAGAAGTACTAGTAGTAATGGTAGTAGTAGTGGTAATGGTGGAGAAGTGGAGAGAGCCCACACTCAATATTTCATATTTTATGACCAAAGTTAGAACATATCGCGATGAGATGAATGAGGAATTTACTCTTGATGATGACGATGATGATGCATGGCTATATCTTGGCCATTTACTATTATTATTACTACCATTTGTTCCCGTTACATTTATTCTTTTTGCCATTTGCATGCTAAACAATTGGATTTATTGTTGTTATTATGCAATATTTAGCATCTATATTCGCCATCTACCATCACCATCATCACCACTCACTCTATTTCTGGCAGTGCAAGGATGCCTTGCGATTTTTTTGTACAGTGATCGACATTTATTTAGTGGCGCGGATTGTAAACTTCTTATAGTGAGAACTTTTCAAGGAGGGAGGGAAGGAGAGGGATAGTGGCTTTGCCAAAATATTATTGCAGATAGGTAGATAATATTTATTTTTTTATGATGAAGAATGAATTCTCTCTCTCGTTCTCTCTTTGATTGATTGCAAGAGTGCATATCTTTTTTTGACAATCTTCAAAAGCTTATTATTATTATCATTGGTACAGCAATTCTGTTGACAAATCATTGTATTGGCATGCTATATAATAGCAATAATGATCACACTTGTTGGAATTCCATTTTAATTACACAATCAGCAATCCAGTGAAAGAAGAAAAAGGGCTAACTTCTTTCGATAAACATCAACAAATAAATAATTGTGCACTAAAGTAATAAAAGGATGAAACATAAGGAGGAGAAAAAAGCAATAATATTTAATTTGATGGTACACGATTTTTAATTCGTTAAAGTAACTCCCTCAATCGGACCACCAACCATTGCGTTGTATTTTTTTGCTTTAGCACAAACGACAAAAATGAAAAGCAATCCTTTACAGATGCAAAATATATATCATCTCGTTTTGCCCCACCAATCATTTTCTCTTTTTTCCCTTAAACTTTATCTCGTAAGAGTATCAATGTCCTCAACATGATTTACTTAAAAATGAGAGAGAATTCAAAGTAGACGAAACAAGAAAAAATAATCTTGAACATTATTATATCTACATATATGCACGAAGCAGCAGCAGCTATTACCATGTATATACTCATAATTATTTTACAACAATAATTTGCAACAACATGTGTGCCTATAAAAATAATCTGCATATAGTCCATAACTTTTAACTTTTTGTTGATGGGTATCCGTTTAGTGTTTTTTGTGAAGAGAAGGACCCAGCCCAACATTTTTTTACAAAATACAAACACAAAAAAATAATCCTCTCTAGAGAGAAGAAGAAGACGAAGAAGAAAAAATCAATTAATCATCATGATATTATGATGAGAGAGGGTTGTGTCTTGTTTTGTTGCTGCTGTTGCTGCGTGAATGAAAATGAAACTTTATTTTTGGTGGTGTGCCTTATGATGAAACTATATTAGAATGCTTGCTGCAAACAAGATACACCACGATGATCCATTTCATTTCACCTTGAAGCACTCACAGTTGGCTTCTTAGAGCAGCTTCTTTTGACTTATGGATGAGTTTGTTTGTGAGAAAAAAGAAAATACTGCAACGTGATCTTGTGTAAAAGTATTATTGCCAGAGTGTGCCTGTGGCCATTTCTATTAGCTTTTTGCCCTGCTCCACTCTTCTCATTGATCATCCATCGCATCATCATCGTAATCATCATCATCATCATCAACATGGGCCACAAAGTTAATTGGATTCATTCCGTTTTGGTGAGAGAGATTATACTTAAAATGCTGCCGTTGTTGTCGTTATTATTCCATCTTCTCCTTCGTGGCTTGATGAATGAGGGTGGGAACGCAAAATGAAACTCAATAAGTCTTGTTGATTTCCTACCGTCGTCACCCTGTAGTGATGATGATGATGATGAGAAGCGTCTCTTGCCTTGCGCAATTATTATTGTTGCCTTTATGGGTTTCCATATTCCAATAACGGATAATTGTAATTGATCTTTTCAGTGAGTCAAATCAATCAGCAAAACAGCAGCAGCAGAAGCAGTTTATAGAAAGAGTCCAGCACGTCGACAAAAGCTCCTCCTTCTCAACAAAGGCGTTGCAATGTTTGAATACTTAAAAAATGTAATAGTATCAAGCTAAATAAACGCATGTAAACGTGAGTTTATTTGTGGCACTGCGAATTTTTTCCCTGCAACAAACTACAGCCTATATATACATACATACTAATTGGCAGGCAAGGTTCTCACCACCAAACAATTTCATTCAACCTTTTCCCTCGACTTTGTCCTTTTAATTTTATATTTTGTCGTTTTCTCATTTTCCTATCCTGATGATGATATATAGCTGTAATGAATGAAGTTTAGCAACTAATTTCAACTGTCACCAGCAGAGCCATTTTAATGTTTTTCGCATCTTACATGAGCATTCAATGGCAGTAGTAGGTAGGTAGACATAATTGCTACTAGTTTGCTACCTGTTTTTCCACCTCATCCCTTCAAATTAGAAACATGGAACAAAACATTGCGACAACATTTTTTCTAACTGCTAAATAAAGTAAATTAATGGTATATGTGTGGGGGTCTAAATGGGGTAATGGGTTCTAAAGCAATTAGCTGGCAACATGATTACCAATTGGACAGGCAAAAAAATTTATTTGAGCGCAGCAATGCGCATGGTGTTATTTGGCATGAGCGAGAGCACAATATACCAAATGACTTACCTAATATGCTACCACAGAAAAAAAACAGTGGTAGCAATCTGCAGAAGAAAATTTAACAGGCAGTTTAATTAGTTTAAAGTGCAGGGGAAAATCACTTTTATAAATCCATAGCCATGTCACACGATTGTTTTTGGTGATAGTAGCTTACTCCCACTAAAATCTCTGTTATAGCAACAAACATGCATCATGTCGGGATGACAATTTACATTGGTGGAGGAGAAGATAATAGTTAATGGATTGTTGCCATTAATATGATCGTTATTATTATTGCCATTAATTTTTACAACTGTGACGACAAACAACAGGGAGAAATTAGTTGATATGGCAAGCATATTAAACAGCAGCTTTAGCGTCGTCCACACGCTAGGTAGTCGCAAGAAAGTATCATCATTCCCGACCCAAGCAATTATCCAACATATCCAAAACAAAAAATCATTTTCCTAATTCATTTAATTTGCTGTAAACTGCAAATTTATGTATGCAAATTATAACGATGATTTAGAAAATGTAATTGAGTGACTGAGCATCATCATCGCCATCATGAATGATCATCATCGTTGTGCACCCACATAATTATTACAACAAAAGCACTTATAAAAACACTAATGTGCACATTTTTTATTCTTTATGCGCACTTTCTTCCTTTCTCAGCCAATCAACAAGTCAAATTCACGTAACGCGCCCTTGTTACTTACCTGTCGACTGTGAAACTGCAAGTTGGTACGTATGGAAACCTTGTCAATGTCAAGATATGCCAAGGGATCTTATGTCATCATTCCAAAAGGTAGCACTTGAAAATTATGCCATTAGTTAATGCCAAAAAATAGCAAACAAGATACATTTCAGCGTTAGAACCGAACAAATAAATTTTGGGGACTATTGAGAACACATTATGATCAGAAAGAGCCAAAAAATTTGCCTTAGGTGTTAAAGAGGTAAAAAATACAGTCACAAGTCACAACAAACTAAAAGAATTCGGGTTTTCGGGTACTAAATCTACTAAATTACTAAAGTACATGTCAGTCTACTGAACTTTATAATATATTTAACTATGCTTTGCAATCGTCCTGTTTTCAATTCAAACGATTAAAATGTTTACATTGGTAGAATCCAAATTCAATTATTCAAGAGAAATACCTTATAATTGACCTGATTACTAGATATAACATACTATTCATATTATTCAGACTGCATTTTTATTTTATGAGTTTATACTTTTAAGTACATTAGTTACACTAGTTGGTTTAAAAAAAGTAAAACCATTTTCTTAAAGCCTAATTTATTTGTATAGAAATAGGCTTTCATATGCCAAATTATATACATTTGTTCCGGGATTCCATGTGGTGCATTTTGAGACTGAAGTAAATCTTTTGACATTTTAAACTTTTAAAATCATTTTCACATGCTCGAATTTGCAGTTTCGCCGTCGTTTTGTTTTAAACATTATAAACAGTTTAGAGAGAAAAAAATGTAAAAAAATACACGCGATGATGTGATATTATTCTGCTCGCTGACTAATTTCAACTTATTATTAAGGACGTCAATTTAAATGCGGACATTTACTTTGAAACAAAAAGCAACAAGTTTAAGTTTAAAAAAATTAATTTGATCATGATGATGATGTTGTTGCGCTGTAATTGTCTTTTTTTGCTATAAAGTCAAATGACGTGCCAGATAAACTCCCTTTTTGATTTGCCGTCATCAAGTCAGCCGCACAAGGAAAATTGCTATAAAAAAGAAACATGAAGAAGAATCGAAAAATTATAAAATATAGGTACTTTTAAAACGTTAAATGGTCGGTTAAAGCAATTCGTTGTTCATCCTAAAATAATGCTTACCATCATCAAGCAACAAGAATGATACGATTATGGCGAATGATATATGGAAACTATATGAGAAAATAAATGCAATGTCTTTGTTCAAGGTTTGGTTGAAAAACTGTTGCTGCGACTGCTGCCGTAATAATGCTTACCTTTACTTCTACTTTGCATATTTTTTTCGCTTTGCCTTTCCATACATCCTAATATAATATAATGACTATTTAAGGCAGATATTATTATTACACTGACAAGGATGATGCTGCTCCTGATGACGACGACGACGATGATGATGATGAAGCTGATATCGAGGATAAATGCGTTTTCTTTAAAAGAAAAAAAAGAAAAAAGGTGGAGTACTCCAACTCAAGTTTTTTTGAAAGAAGATGATCATGTTGTTGATGATGAATTTTGTAATTTTCTTCTTGTGTGCGGTTGCGGTGGCGATAGATAGTGGTGGTGGTGGCAGTGTGCGCTGTTGATTTTCTTGTTGAAGTTGAGGAGAAAAGAGAGACATTATTTTTTCTGCTGAATCTTGAGGTGGCTTTTGGCTGGGCTGTAGGAGAAGAGAGCATATCTTTTTTTGAGCCTCTTTTTACATACGTACAACTCCAATCAAAGAGTATTACCTAAAAATTATTATTACTTATTATGCGATGTGTGTTGCCGTTGTAGCCAGGTGGATGGATGGATAGATGGATGCAATTTGAATGTACGAAAAATGTTTCTTGTGACCATGATGATGATGATGACGGCCGGCTTTTTGATATGCAAGCAAGAATTTATAACGTTTAGATAGTAATGCATATATTTATAGGTATTCTTCTTCTTATTATATTATTATTACACTTATTTTTTTTCGTTTAGGGTTCACCCAAGGGTGGAGTCCTCTCTTTTACCAATCTTGGCTACTCTCTCATCTCATCTCAAGTGAACACGTTGCCTTCAAAGGACAAAAATCACAAGTAGATGAACAACATTCCGTTGTTGTTTGTTGTCGTCGTCGTCCTCCTCCTCTTCTCTTCTTCTTCTTTATGTGATTCTACAACGTTGAATGGTGATGATGACGATGATGTGTTGCTAGAGCTGAAAGTTAAAGTTTATTATACTTTTAGTTTGTTTGAGTAGTTAAAGTAGTGGTGGCGATGGTGAATATGATGATAATGATAATAATAATAATAATAATGCCTGTGCTTCTCCCACTGTTTTCATCTCACAACATCACTAGCAGTTTATAACAACTTAACTCTCTTTCTGTGCGACTTTTTAAAAAAGCAAAGGAGAAGTACAAAAAAACTGCTTGTCTCAACAATCCAAACCCAATGCGTTTTCTTCTTCTTTTCTTCCACAGCAGCGGCCACGCAGCGTCATCCTCCTCTTCATCTTTCATCTTTTTCTCTTTCTAAACTACTTTTTTTGCACTTTGCCTCGTCATCGTGCTCAGCATTGCAGCAGCACTAAACCTGGTCAACCCTTTTATATTTGAATAATGAATGATTATTATGAAGGTTTTAGCACACAAGAATATTAATCTTATTGTTATGATGATGATGATGACGATGATTAGGTATTATTATTATTATGAAGTTTGTATATTGTTTCACTTTGACCGGTTGACATCTGTCTGGCATTTCAAAAAAAATCATGAAGAGAATGGTTATAAATATGTTGTCTAAGAAATCAACGACCGATTTTATTTAGTTAAGTACGTGATTATATTACTTGACTAGATTTATAAACGTACATACTTTAAAAGGATTCTACTAAGTAATATTTTTGGATGCCTAATTTATTACAGTAGAACGAAACTATAAAGGTAATAAAAATGTAAAGGTAATATAAAGACATTTTTGATAAATCCGACGGACTACGCAAAAGTCTAATGATGACTTGACATGTGCGATGAAGGTAATTGCTTTTGAAGGATGAGCCTTACAAGTATAATATTTTTATGGGAACATGAGCTACTGGTCAGTAGTTGCTGTCGTGGCCAATCTCTAAAATTATACCTTTCTCAACATCAACTTTTCACTCATGCAATTAGCATTTTTCCGACGGCAGCAACAAAGAAAAGTTTTACAACCCAACCTGACCAAATATAATGAAATGTGAGATGGATAAAAAATCATGTTATATTATTAATTATGGAATGATGTCTTTAATGTCTTGAAACCGTTTGTATGAATACGTTTGCATGAATTTCGTAATATATGTATATGATCATGTTTCTCTTTTTCCATAATTCTTAGAAAATTTAACTAATTGTGAATTTACATTTGAATACTGATTTGAATGTGAGGATTAGGAACAAAAATGGTTCACGACGTTATCAACTGAGCTCATATAATGCCAGCAATTTAAAATAGCATTTTATGATAGTAATGGCTAGAAATGTATGTATTGTAGATAGTGTTGTAAGATTCAAGCATGCCTTGGCATTTCCATCCTGGGTCGTGAGAAAAAATCCAAAATGATTTAAGACTACTTAGGTACTTATATAATTTTAAAATTATGAAAATGGGGTAATGGCAAAATAATACAGCATATGCATAAATTTTCTCATTGTTTTTCACAAACCAAGTTGTTGCAGTCATCATGGCCAACAAGTCAAATTTTAGGAAGTTATTTAAATGAATAGGGTTTAAATGTTAAATGTAAAGAAAGGCTTGATTGATTTTGGTTTTGACACTAGTATTAGTACCAATTATTCACGTGAGAAGTTGACGACAATAACAATGTATTAAAAAATTAAATTGGTTTATAAATGAAAAAAGTTTCATCGTGATTGTGCATCACATCATTTACAATATTAGAAACATCAGAACCTAAGGTCATCTTACATAGTTAGTATTAGGTATCCGAAACCTACCAAATTTCCGGTTAATAAAACGCATCGAATAGTTGTAGCTAGATATTATATGCTTGCACAGGGACATACATGGAAAAACATTAAGAAATCATTTTCTTATATAGCATTAAAATGCTTCGATTCGGTGGCTAGTAGAAATATGGTAATTTGCTTTTTATCAGACCCATTCAATACATACTGATATAACTATCCAAACAATTTTTCCCAGTCTCCAGTAAGCAGTCTCATTGCCTGTGTGTAGTGTGTACCAGCGACTGTGACATAAAGGCAATGTTTGCATTTAAATGTATGGATGTATGGGGGACGACAAGCAAAGATAATAAATAGTTCATGGGAGTTCAATTAAACCAATTAAGAGTACGCTAGCCTCATCCTAGCTTAACCGGGGTCAAGCACCACTATGTCAGTTTGTGAAGAGCCCAGTTTTTTTCTTGTTGAACCAGGCCCGGAGAATAGTCATTCGAATAGATTTTCTAGTCAATCTATTCCATTTCGATTTTACACGATAAAGTTATCATTCACAATGTCTTTTTATTACTCTCTTCTAATTTAAATGTTAGCCAAAGCTGACTTTGAGTGAAAATCTTCCCATACCCGTAATTTAAGCTCATAGGAATTTTTTTGTAATGCAAGCCCCAATCATTTTAATTCACAGCCGATAGATTATATGATATTTTCCCCATATATAGTTTTCAAGTTAAAACTTATAAAACAGGTAAAAGATTCTACATGTATACCATTATTCCAAAGTTGAGGTGTAATATAATATAAAAAATAAAATTTTCAGATAAAATTATATGAAAATGTTCAGGGTATGATGACCTAGTCTTGTAATGTAATTCTACACCACTATACATTACTTTTATTAGTTAACAGTAGCAATGATTTTACTTCTCTATCGGTACTAAATTCATTTCCATTTTGACTGAAAAATGCTATCCTTTAACTGTCTCCGATTCAATCACTCGCAGTGTTATTTTGAGTAAAAACTAACATTTTAGTGTTTATTTTGTCAAGATAAAACCAGTCTCTTTTGAGCAGTTTGCAAGACAATTTCAACTAGCTTACATTTTTAAACAGCTTTTTAAAGCTACTTTTCATTGCAAACTTGGTTACAAACTGAATAAGATAGTAGCTATTCTTGATCTGTTATCAAGTGTTGGGTAACTGCGTGAGTAAGTAATTAAAGATCTACTAGAAAATTAGCGTTATTTTCACTACTTAAATTACTATTAGCTCACAGTAATTATACTATTTTTGTCCGTTTTTAATTATTAATATTTCTAATTATTAAAGTAGTATTTAATAAATTTTCTTATATCAGTGAGTGCCGGTATTAATTGAAATCATGATAACTGAGGTCCATACCCTCATTATATTTTTACTCTGTATACATAACCAACAAAATAATTAATTTAATTGTTTTCTTTTGTTTATGTTTAGCATTGTCAAATTTTGTCATTTTATAACGGATTATGGCCATGCCTATTTACTAACAGCTTAGCTCCACTGACCTTTTCTCATCGTGAAAAGAAAGTCAAATTCTCTTTTCTTTTGGTAAGTAATCTCTATTTTAATACTTACCGATTCGAATAATATGGATGTAAATCTGATAAGTCTGCATCATTACTAGCATCAAACATTTCTTAAAAGTAGGATAGATGGGGCAATAAAATTCTGATGGATTTTCAGCTTTTGTCTAAATTGCATTTGAGTCGCTCTAGTCAGTCAGTCGTTAGATTTACCTTTTATATCCTTACAACTTTCCCAGCATAAAGGAACAAATGACGATTGACAAATAGATAATTTTAATGTTTAAGCCACTTCCAAAAGCATAATATTATGCCCATTTTCTATCAAACTAGGGTAACAAAATACAAGTAGAAAGGTACGAATTATTGCCATTTTCCCATAAAAATGAAGAGATTGGGTTTGGCAAAGGTAAAAAGAAGAAAAAGGAGAATAGAATAATACACGAGAATGTTTAGTAGGTAGGTATGTACGTACATCCACTAGAGAGAAAAAAAATGAATCACTTTTTCATTTTTGGTAATTGTTTTTTCTCTAAAAAATAATATTAGTCAGAATGCAAATTTATTTATTCATTTTTTGGAAGAAGGAGGCATATCAAAGTGGGCGTTGGTGTCTTTTACTACACGACACAACAGTATCATCATCATCATCATCAGCAACGAGCAAGAAAAAAGTTAAAACTTTTAAACAGACTGCAAATTGCAAACAAGGCATTTTCAAGCTGATTTCGTAAACTTAGTGAGGAGTTTTAGATGAGAACTAGAAGTAAAATAATAATGTTTTGTCTTTAGACTTGTTACTTTACTTTTCATCTGTCAAAAAACGGTCATTGCATATTTGTAACGCCTTTTTTACCTTGTTATGACATTAATGATATCACTTGCTGCTGTTGTTGTTGCTAGTTACTTTTCTAGCAAGAGCTTCATCGAGCTAACGCTTAATAGAATGCATAAAATATTGTTTTAAAGTACTCCCAACCTCAACTAACTCCCGGTCAGTCTTTTAAGTAAAAGTTGTAAATTAAAGTATACGAAAGAGAAAGAAAAGAATAATGGCTTTTTTTCGTTTTGTCTTCTTTCATTCCATAAGTGGAAATATTTTATGATGATAATCTTTCTTTAATGTATGGCAAGCGTAATAATAAGTATCACGACAATGGTTGCTGTTATAATTATATGGGTATTTTGTAATGGTGATATTATATTTACAATGATGATGTGCTTTCTTGGTGGAATATAACAAAAATATTATAAATAGCGTAGGTCACTGTATAGTTTTATTTTGTATGTTTGTCCATCCGTATATTTTCATTGCAACTTAGATTTGTACAGTATGTACGTGTCACGTGTAAATTCTAAACAATAAATGAAAAAGTTATTTAAAAAATGATGGAGAAGGGGGTTAAAGTTTTGTTTAAAAAATTGGGGTATTGGCGGTTCAGAACTGACTGCCTAATGACTGACTTATTCGGCACTGCAATGGACGCCACTTTCTTATATGTATGCTGGTTTATTTGCTGGTTGTTAAAATTATTATTAGGTTTTTCAGAAAAATGTAAAAGTATTCATACAACTCCGTTTCTGTTAACTTGTCTTCATAAATAAGCTATACATTATATTCTATTAGACAGTTGCAACAGAGAAAACTCCAATTAAATCCTCAAAATGTACAATTAATGTAGTTATTTCGAGGGCGGTACGATTGTACCCACCACCTTGTGTGTGTGTTGTAATTATAATATCAACACAGCCCAAAATCCTGTTTTGACTAATTTAAAAGCTGAAGTATAAAATAAAACTAAGCGGGACACAAGCATCATTACATTTTTTCGGTTAAGACCATTTGTCATGTTAGCTCTGAGGACATGATAACAATTGTTGCAGAATATTAATGAAAACAATTATAATTTTCATCATGATAGCACATGTAACATTATATTAGGGTAAATATAAAGCTGGAGGTTGGCATATATTTTAAAATTATAAGCAATTAAAGGCATTTCATACATTCATAAGCTCTATTTGCGATAATAATAAAAACAATGAAACCAAATTTGCAATAAGTAACCACATTCCTTACTTCAGATTTTTTTGTTAGTCTATAATTTTGAAGATAAAAATGGGTGATCTGGAAGTACATGGCACAGTCAATGCAAGTGACCTTTTCTACCCGGAGGAAGATCGGCTACCAGTACTTGAGTTTACATGGAGAAATCGCACCATTGTTGTTAGAAAAATCGAACATATACGAGGTCCAAGACTAATCGGTCCACCAGAACTAATGGAACCAACTCTTTCTTATGAAATACCCCCTCCAGCTCCTTCTACAAACGTTTCTTCTCGAGTTATTCCTGCAGATGCTTCCTCTCGAGCTTCTCATGTCGAAGTTCCATCTCCTCCTGCAATAATAGACCCATCTCTTCCTCGTACAAACAGACAACACTTGCCAAAACGTCTGAGACGACGTTCTGCTGGACGGTCTTTGAACAGACGTCCCAAATAGATCTCTTGATTTAATTAAGGTAATCAATTGCCCGCATCTATCTTGGTTATCATTGCATTACAATGCAAAGATCATTAGAACATTTACATTATGTGTAATGTGTAAAAAAAATAAGAAAAAAGCAACAAAGGCCACGCTAATTTCATTACTCAATGCACCCAGCAAGCGCCATAAAAATTACCTCTCACTTCTCCTATTGGAGCCAAATTTGAAATTTCAAGTACAGATACTATGAGTATGTATGTAAATTGTGTGTGTGTGTGTGTATCTTCGCATTGATTGACTTGACTACTCACTGTTTCTTACACACTCTTTTTCTCTCTGTTTTTTTAGAGATCAGTCGTAGTTGTATGGACATTGGCATTCATTTCATCGTATGTGTTATGTGAGTGAGTGAACTGTGAGCGAGCACATAGTAACTCTCTTGTGTAAAAATAAGTAAATTTTTTAAAAAATTGTCTAGTTTATTTAGACTCATCAACTACTTCACTTATAGTTTTCCATTCTTAGCACGTTGCTAGGTTTTAAGCTTTACTATTGCTCACACAACAACATAACCGTTGTTGCTATTTTCAATGTTAAGAATTGTACTTTTAGTAGTAGTAAAATTGAGTTGAACCTGAAAATGAGAAAGTCCAAAACTTTTTGAGTGCAAGAGTGCAATAGAAGCAGGAGCAGATTGTTTACCAACAATTCATTTTAGAACAGTTTTAGTCAAATTCTCGCTGTCGTTGTCAATTGTCAAGTTAATAGTCTATTTTTTTGGGGAAACGTTCTTATTGTCGGTGGTTTCAACAAACAGCAGTTGTGTTGTGTATAGGTGATAAT
This sequence comes from Sinhomidia bicolor, assembly GCA_027743785.1. Classification (NCBI taxonomy): domain Eukaryota; kingdom Metazoa; phylum Arthropoda; class Collembola; order Entomobryomorpha; family Entomobryidae; genus Sinhomidia; species Sinhomidia bicolor. Next base: position 13,114 of record JAHZMT010004711.1, on the reverse strand, counting down.
TTGATCAAGTAAAATATCTCTATTTTCATATTTAAGTAGCTAGAGATTAGGGATGGTGAACTGAGAGAGCGCGTACGTAATAATAACAGTAAAGTGGACGTTTCCTAGGAGGAGAAGCAGTTTTGTTTTTGAAATTCTTTGTGCTTCTTTCGTGTATTAAAGGCAGTATGGTGATCAAAAAGGTTGATATTCTTCAACCTCTTTTTGAGGTAAGCTTGTTATTATTACTGTGATAGTGATGAGGTTAAGTTACTAGTAGTAGTGAATTTTGAAAAGTGATTTTAAATGGTTTCCATTCTGTAGAGATTGAAGAAAGGATCATCGGATCAGTATACTAGTACTTTAGTTTTCGGTATTCCAGCGCAAGCTGGAGGACTAGCAAATCCTGTTGCTGTAACTGTTGTAAAATATAATGGCGACGAATCTTTAAAACTGGCTGCTGCCTCACTTCCCTTTGGTTTGAGTCTTATTGGGATTGTGGAATTTGAACAGGATGAGGAGCAGGAGCTTTATTCGGTAACATACATATGGAAAGAGAAAATAAACTTGATAACAATGTTAAATGTGCAAAAAAATGAAGTCATGTTTTTTTATCGTCATTAGAGACTGGACAACGTAAATGATGCATTTCTTCTAAAGGTTTGTGATGGGAAAATCAGTGCAACAACTGGTTTGGATTACCTAGCTCCTCTTCATTTAAATGTGCTAGCACCTGACCAGTTTTGGGAAAAGACAGTATGTACATTCCGAATACAAGGAAAGTTTTTAATCAACAGCATTTTAGAACTGCCAGAGTTGCAAGAGTGCTTTGATGAGGCTAAGGTATGCATAGCAAGAATTAGTATTTTTAATTAATAAAGGAACTGTAATAAACTAAAAGACAGTACCACAAAGTAGAGTTAATCTTTTCCGTTGTTCAAACAGGGTCGCGTATTGAACCAAGCAGCTTATAGTTTAGGAAAGAAAGGACAAGTAACATTGTTACCTCGTTCTGGGCATCTTGCATCTGAGCTTTCTCAGGTGAAACAAACGGCCAAAATTTCAGATATCATTAATGGTTTGAAAACGGAAATTAGTGACAACAGAGACAAAAGTTTAGTGTACTTTTGTCCCAGTATGGCCCTTATCAACGTGCAAATTTTACAGGATCAATCAAAGTCGTGTATCACGAAGAGCGCAGCTCTTATTATTTCTGACAAGAGTAAGTCGCAAGTTATCAGTACTTTTTTCGCATTATCGTGTTCGAAAATTCCAGTATTTATTTATATTTATGATATTTTTTGTCTTACAGCTGCTTGGTGCAAATTTTTTGAACATTATGTAGACATTGACGTGTTGGTCATAGTGCCGTCAAGTATGAATGCTGCATTTCTTTACAGAAAATTTAATTTGGCCGTCTGTTCTCAACTTCAATATGGCTTTCACACCAATATTGTGCAGCAGCTTGGAAATTCCATTTCCGCCACCAAGCCTCTAGTTTACCACCTGTGGCCGAATTTTTGCCAGCATTTCGTTACTGTGTTGTATCCACAAAATACGTCCGAAGAGAAATTGAGTAAGTAGTCGGTACAGTGCAAATTACACTTTACCATGAAATATAATCATATTTAATTGAATGTCTTATATTTTTTCTAGAGGAAAAACGCATAGAGCTTCACATGTTATATTTTGCCCAAGAGACTCGTCCATTTTTTAGACGCCCGGCAGCGCTGTTCCAATCGCAAATAGGTCTTATCTCACCGCACGTCTCATTAAAGGGAAAATACTCGGAGACAGAAATCATCTCGGGTCACTACGAGTATCGTCATTACATGCAGGAAGAATTCAATGATGATGGCTGGGGATGTGCCTACCGTTCTCTGCAAACCATTATCAGTTGGTTTCGACTTCAAGGTTTTACCTCAAGAAATGTGCCAAGTCATCGTGAGATTCAAGAGTGCCTTGTAATTGCATCATTTTAATGCAGTAGTTAATAAACGTAAGTTTGGTTATTTGTTTGTTCTTAATACCATTCTCTAATGTTTAGGTAAGTCTCGGTGATAAACCACCGTCATTTGTTGGCTCAAAGCAGTGGATCGGATCAACGGAAGTCGCCTTTGTACTGGAAGCTCTACTAGGTATTTCGTGTCGTATTGTGTCTCTGTCTAGTGGTGCCGAGATGTCCTCAAGGTTAGACTAGCTAGAGTTTATTTAGACTAAATTTTATAGTTTTGGCGATTAAAATATTGCTAATAGTTTGTATTGATTGATACAGATTGTAGTATAATTTTCCATTTAATTAATAACATCCCAAACTAACTATTAAACAATCTCCAATTGGTTTTTAGGGTATCTGACCTTCTGTCGCATTTCAAAATACATGGCACTCCTGTCATGATTGGTGGTGGAGTATTAGCTCACACACTGATTGGCGCCAGTCGGGACCCTGACTCAGATACCAGTGTCAATTATCTCGTTCTGGATCCTCACTTTACTGGAAAGGACGAGTTAAAGACTATACTGGGAAAGGGCTGGGTGGGATGGAAGGATAACAACTTTTGGAGCAAAAAGGATTTCTACAATATGTGCATGCCATTGCTCCCATCCACCATCTGATGATTATTCTTGACCCTCATACATATTAAATAATTATAAACATTTAAGCATCATGTATCCACACACTTATAAAATCGAAATCAACATGTTTAAAAATCAACACGTTTACTAGCGCGTCCTCGCCTTCATGTTCGGAATCACATATATTTCAAAATACCATATTAATACTGATGATTAATGCTCTGTTTCAATGAATTTCCTTTAAAAACGATTACGTTATATCAACAATAATTATACTATGATTACTCTTTTTGCGTCTATGCAAAATGTGTGTGATTGATCTACGTATGTAATGTTACTTGAATACCCTTCCTTTGTTTATTTGTGACTACAAGTTTATTTTACTGTTATTTCGATACGTACTGCGGGGCAGTGAACATTTTTGTTAGTTTGTAAGTTTGTATACCAATATTCTTTCTCACAATTTTGTAGCTTATAGTTGCCTTATATGCTAAACTAATTAATATTACAATAAAATAAAATAAAACATGGAAAAACAGATGAAATGATGCGAAATTGTTCGTTTGTGAGCAAATGATTAATGCATATTTTTGAAAATCTTTGAATGGTCTATGTCGCACGTTAAGTTACTATATACCGACCCGAGTGATGTGAGAGGAGCCATGCCTATATTGTAATAATTTATAATAAATATTATTTATATCGCTCTGATACACAGAAACTTGGCAGATGTTAATTCACTTAACTAATATGAATATTATTACTATTATTATTCGGATATAAGAACATTTAATGTTTAAGACTAAGATTCGTGTTTTAGATCGACTATGATAGATTGGTAGTACAGTCGTGTTATTCATTGTAAAAAAGCAAAAATAAAAGTATTGTAAGATCACAAAGTTTCGAATAAGTAGCCTTAAGACTGATTTTGCTTTTTGTAAGTAAAAACATACGTCAAGAAATTGAAGTGAGTAAGTCTATAAAAACCGTAGTATTGATCGAGGGGGTAAGTACAAAATGAGATCTTTTTATTATCACGCTTATTAATATATTATATTTATTGCACAATATTTTTTCCAGCCTTCCTGCATTATAAATCATGTTTATATTTTGCTTAAGCATCTGGCATCTACTATTTCTAGATAATTTTTTCTGATTTTCCTTTTAAACAGTAACATTACATACTGTTATGTATGTGATGACCTATTGCAGTCATCGACGGAAGCGCTACTGTTTTCATTTACAACTTATTTTTGTTTAAATTTCATTTCCTTTTGTGGAAGATTAAAAAAAAATATTGCATTTATGAAGATGCGAAGCCTGCAGAGCTATTTTAATGATTTCACAATGTTTGTCCCACTGTCCCAGAGTTTTCTTGAGAACGATTTTAAATTTTCATATTCTGTCTTTGGCGACAAGTTAGTAGTGAGCTAAATGTACGATTTCGAAACTTACTGGTCAAAAGTAAATGCTTGAAATCGTGACAGTTTCAAATGTTTCAAATAGTAGAAAAGCATGTAATCTATGTTTGAAAGTTATATTGGCATTATGACGATTTCAACTTTTGAAATATAGTTTATCGGTTTCAATTATACGAGAATTTCAATGTGTCAAAAATCAGTGACTAAACACATGACTTTGCAACTGGCGTGCGGTGTTCGCGTGTGAAGTTTATTAATTACTACTTCAACACCATGAGGTCAGGTCGAGATGATAACACTCGAAAGAAGACATACATTATGTGACTATCTATATCGTTTATGATGAGGAAAGATTAGTGACAACACAAAAATGAACATCGAAGAAGATTTTACAGCATTTATCGTTTATGCTGCCAACAGCGTTCACCCATGGTTCCATCACTTGAAGTAGTTTAGTTGCAGCATGTATGATTCATTAAAGTATTTTTGTTTACATTATCACACGTTCTTGGTTCCTTCCATAAAAACGTTGCTATCATTAAATTTCGGTGTCCATGACAAGTTGACTAGGTGGTTTTTTACTCTCTGGCTTTCATTCATTTTTACGATGCTGGCATGCAATCAAGACATAGGTCGGCATTGTTGTATTGGCACCTTTGTCATCTTTGGGTTATCATTGCCATTATTGGCTATTATGACCTTTCTTGACATTGGTTATTTCAATTGTTTCTTGTTAACATGTTATTAACATGTGTTTCATTCAAAGTAGACTTTATCTTCGATTTATCAACATGGAGTTAAACATTTGAATCTCAACGTGTTCCTCTTCAAGGGATTAGTTAAATCATAATAACATAGTTGAATACCCACAAATTGCAACAACATTACACTTACAAACTTGTTGGAGATTTACTTATTAAAATGTTGGCGTAAGAAACATGCAAATTCAAAATAATTTGAAGGGTTTCCTCATGTATAAAAAGTTTGTAAGTATTCATTAAATATAATTAACTTCTTTAGTAGCGGTTTAATTTCGCTGTTTCTTGCCTTATTTCTTTCAATGAACCATTATTTTCAAAGATTCAAAATGTGAATTCTTCCTTATCCGATTGTATTGTAAACTTACAATTAGTTCCCAAGGTTAGGTTTTCTCATCCCCTTATTTCGTCACTCTTTGCACTTTTTTGTCCACTTTTGCACCAGGTGACAAAAAAAACATTTAATGGTGATGACCGAAGCATCTATACTTATAAAGTCAGAAGAAGTTATATGATAGGATGATGGTAATTAGGTTTAAGATTATTGTCCTAAACATAAATACACGTACCAAGTAATATAAATATATAATAGTATGCATACTTTTATTAGGTTAGGTACATGAACTTGTATCTAACCTGAATTCAGTTCTGGGCATTTCATTTTCTCCCAAGTACGTAAACAGCAACCGTCTAAAATGGATTCTGACTCTGATATAAACTTCGACTTTGAGTTTTCTGAAAGAGTGTTTTAACTGCACCGAAATATATAGAATGATTTTTAAAGACATACATGCATTTATGCATACACGTTTTAGGAATGGCTACAATACAAGATAAGTTTGTACTTCCTCCTTAACTGCTACTACAGGAGGACTTGGAGTAAAAAAAGACATGAGGTCGCCCTAAAAAGTTGTTGAAGGCAGTACAGAAATATTAATTACATCCACTTTCTGTACTGTATTGTTTTTTATTGTACTGTAAGATTTTAGTTCCATGGAATTAAAAATGATGTTTGCTTTTTAATGTCACGAGTATCACCAGAAAATGATTTTATTTGCAGACCTGCAAAAGCGGATTTTTTCTGATGCAAACCGTTACTTTTACTGGGGATGAAAAGATGTTTGCCATTTGTGTTTATACTTTTTGTCTAATTAAATTACAAAGTAACGTGTGTACACAAATATGATAATCAGCTACACCATCGTGGCATAACCAACACCACGTCATGAAGTTTTCAACACGTCTTGTCTTTGTTTTAATATATCATGTCAGAAGCCTCGTGCTCTCATGATCATTTCCAGTTGCAATTTCCCCCAAAATAAGCTTTTAGTTTTATTAATTGGCTAAAGCCATCTATAAAGCTTCCGGTAAAAGTTACCCCTATACTAATCTACATTCAAATCATAACAACGTACTAATATCCAGTTTGCTTGATAGCCACAAAATAAAATGAAAGCATTGATTTTAAAGAAATGAAATTTTTATCAGAAATTTTAAAATGAAAGCAAAAGAAAAATCACCATTCTGACCAGCGATAATAATAAAGAGTTTCTATCTTTAAGAGAGTATTAATGATGATAAACACTAAACCTGGTGTAGGCACCTCAACATAGCATTTCGCCATGCAGTAATTCAGTAATGCATTTTTACTATAATAATACATCAGACCAGTTTTCACATACGGACAGATAATTATCAATGAAATTTTAAGTTACACAATATTATTATTCCGCATAGTTTGTATTTTAGCTACTAGTTCCACGGAGATAATTATTCATGTCCATTTCTTCGAAAGGAGGAATAATAAGTACCATGTCCGCGGTGTCTCTGGCAGTTTGTATTACCTATATGCACTTTGTTCCATACTTTTATTATTTGCCAACGTCGTTCTTCATCTTAACTTTCGTTTCATCTTCCTCAGCTAAAAAAGCAAAAGAATGCTTGTTCTTGCATACAAAAGAAAGAACTTCACCAAACCCAACTCATGGGTTTGAGAGTGAGAGCTGCTGTGAAAGAAGTGGTTGAAAAGGAACTACTACAAGAAAAGAAAATTCAGGGAAGATTACAAGCAGAGGAGTCAGTTGGAACTTAAAAGTTCTCTCTCTTCCAAATGAAGTATGTCGAGTTTGATCGAACAATAGCTCCCGTGATCCATATCATAATGCAAAAGAAAGAAAGTATAATGAAAAATCAGAGTTTTGCACAGGTTTCTGGTTATTAACAAACTTTTTTTTATACAGCTGTCATTTCATTTATAAATAGACTGGTTGAATGTTGTACATATTGTACAAAATTAGGTTTAAACTTTTACGGGTACTCATTGAGTTAAAAAAGGGTTCAAGATGTCTTAAAAACTCTTTTCGTAAACAGCCCTTTTCTGACGTATTGCTACGATTTTTCAAGACTCAGTTTTTGATTGAAAAACACAGTAAAAAATGTGCCATATGTACATAGGTACATAGATGCTTGCTAAAAATTTGAAATCGTAACGGTGGCTAACGGTTACAATCGACCTGGACGATTCAGTCCATGGTCACATATGAACGTTCAGTGAAAACCGTATTTCAGAATTTCTTTTAACTTTACAGTTATCTACTAAAATGGAGAAATGGAAAGGAGAAATATAGAGAGATTAGGCACACACCCAAACTGAATTATGAAAGTAGAATGGAGACACTATCATGTGTTATCATAACAATCCTCTGCTTTTCACTCCGTCTTGTATGAAATTCGATACTCCTTGCTTCCACTCAGAAAAGGACAAAATTGCTAAAAAAAGACAACAAATGTAGCTAAATGTAGCATCAAGGACTTAAAGATTCATGACAATATGTCAACAAAAGAAAAGATCTAACAAAATCTGAGCCACTGTTTGAAAGAATATTTACGGGAAAACTGAGTCTGCAAATGTAATTTTCAATAATGAAATAAAAACCAAAGTAGCCTTTTGTACACATAATAGAACATAAATCAAAAGAATCTTCAATGTAGATGTGCTGCAGAATAAAAAAATTCATGTTCCCGACCCGATGCTTTTACTTTTAAAAAAAATTTGTTGTCGCTCTTTTGTCACTCGATCTTTTCTCCCCTTGCTTTCCATCAACCTGTTTCTGCTCGTATTCCATCATGCCCCATATATGCCATACCACGCCGACTATATAGCTAAATCTCTCCTTCATTTGTCTTTCTATATCTCTTTGATTAGAATAGCTAATAGCACTCTATTTTTATTTCATTTTCGTATATGGGTAATCATTAATTACTAATTGCCTAGGTATAATTATCACATACTATTTAAATGCAAGCAATGCACTTTACAGTCGTGTCAATAATAGATGCACAATGCTTTTTTTATTGCTTTTTCATCATGAAAACCAATCTCTCAGCGTGATGATAACAATAGTAGCAAAAGTAACGTCACAATAAATTAAACGTCATTTCATCCATATTTCCACCTAGTCTTGTGGTGGTGGTGGTGGTGGTGATGGTGATATTAATATTTAATATTTCCCCTTCATCTCTTCTTCCTCTTAAGTACAAACCATTTAGAAAATATAACAATAATAATGGCAGTAGGTGTATTATTATCTACATGCAGAGATACAATACTTTTTTTCTGTACAAGTCACTCGCAACATAGCAAAGTACATAAACGGATGTTATGCGTGCAAACAATAATATAAAGTGTCTTAAATATTATATCTTTTGGTGATGAAGGAAGACAATGATAATATTAAAGAGAGAAGACATAAATATTCTACACAAGCTTTAATACAACTCTTTATTCTACTTGTTGTAGTTGTTATTATTATACAAGATAAAAAATCATATTTTTTTCTCATGCAACCAGAGAGAGAGAGAGAGAGAGAGAGAGAGAATAAAAAAAGGAAAAAAAGAAACAAGAAAAGAGAGACTCCTCCGTCGTTCTCTCGTCCGTCGACAACGACGATGATGATGATCACGATGACGATACATACATACTAATACCATCATGTTAGGCATATACACACACATCACACATTCTATAGAGATGAAATGCAATGGCAGCAGTGATGAAGAAACAGATATTCTTCTTCTTATAATAATAAAAGTAATAATATATCAAGAAAGAAGAAAAGAAGTCAAAAGAGAAAAAAAAATTCCAGCAAAGTAGGAAAGGGTAGACTGTTCGTCGCTCTAGCAAAACTCTGTCATGACCTCAGCACCAACTGGTGAAACTTTGTCCACCACAATATAGATACATACACGTATATACATTTTTTTCAGACTCGCTACTATTCATAACACTATATACACTCTGCTCAAGTAGTTTGTTTCTTGGAATTGAAATCCAAAAAAGGGATAGTTTGATGTGGTGGTGGTGTTGCTGCTTGTGCTGCTGCTGCTGCGCCATATAAAATTGTAGGGTTGTATATAAATTGCATGATGTGCTATAATATTTTATAATGAAAACGCATATTATATTTCTAATATAATAATATTACACAGGCTTGAAAAAAAAGATTGAGGCGACAAGGTGGATAGTAGGTAGGTAGTAATAGTGGTGGTAGTAGTGGCTTGAGCTGAACTGAAATACAAAAGGTAAAGGCAGAGCAGCAGCAGCAGCAGCAGCGTGATATGATATTATATATTTTTATAATAGTTGTTCTTGGTATGATATCATGGTCACTTCTCTTCTCTCTCTCTCTCTCTGTCTCTCTAAATGCTTGCTCTTTTTAAGTATGTTGTTGTATTGTAATATTTCCTTTTTATTCATCATCATCGTCATCATCATTATCATAATCCTTACAAAAAACACTACTGCTGCTGCTGCACAATGCAATATCTCTCATTATCATTATTATTATGAATGTGAAAAAAAGAAGATAGTTAGGAAAACATATATGCATATAATCTGCTGCTGCTTTAAAACCTGAAGAGAAGATACATACATATTTTTAAAAAAAATATATTATTATGTTAGTAGTTGCAAAGTACATGGCCGTTAGTTGGTTGTGTGGGATCCCTTTTTAGCTCGCATTTTTCTTTTTGTTGTCTGTCCACTCGGCCGTTTTGCTGGGTGTCGTTTGTCCTCGAACGAGAAGTCTCCCTAGACATGTTGATGTGTTGTGTTGTTTGGTATTGTTGTTGTTGTTGGGGACGCAGGGCTATTATGCATGCATGCTACATGCTCTCACTTGACAATAAATGAATACGATGATAATGTAACGCCACACAAAAACAGAATTATTGTAACAAGATTATAAATGATGATGATGAGAAAACAATGATAGTGTTTGGTAATTCGTGTCATTTATATTATACGTGTACGCAAAAGGCATACATACACATCACGAGATTATGGTATGATGATGATGATGAGGAAGACAAAAAAACAATAATTGATTAGTATATATATAGGTTTTTTGTGAGGATAACTGTGGGAGTAAAGAGGAAGAGAGAGAGAGAGAGAGAGAGAGAGAGAGATGCATATGTGCGATATGCATATTTATACTAAAAGCGGTTTTTGCAATAAACGACACATGCATCCTTCACTTGCATGCCATGCCAACTTTTTAAAAGGGGGAGAAAAGAGAGAAAAAGATGCTGACTATAATGCGTTTGCGTTCCCTTTAAATAAATACCTACCTAGTTGTTATCTCTACTCTGTATAACGCAGTAGCGAAAATGAATCTTGTAAAAATATATTTTACGATGAGCCGTGTTCAAGTAGGAGTTTGATGATGCGTGGTAAGTTGGAACGCGCATCAAGAGATAAAAGTATTGTGGACTATTTTAATATTACTTTTTATTTTCATTGATCTTCATTATTCTTCATATAAAGTATAATTATACTATTAACGCACTGTGCACGTAGAAGGCGGTTACCGTAATCACGGCTGAAAAAAAAAACAATTTGAAGATAAATAAGAAGATACTGGACATCCTATTTTACAGAGTTATTTTGAAAGATGGAATGAAAGACGAAGAAAAAGTTTGCAAAAAAGAGAGTACATTATGATGTTAAAATTAAAATTGGTGGTGGAGGACCAGACAAAATAGTCATAGAAACAATAATAATGATAGGGAGAAAGAGAAAAAAACGTGTTAAGAAATGATTGGCATTTGTACTTGATATTAGTGAGTAGACGTAGTACGTACTATTTTAGTTGTAAGCACATTAGTACGGTTAACTGGTTGTTGTTTTGCATAAATGCAGAGATTGGAGTGACGACGATACATGAGGATATGAGGAAGCACAGTTCTTCTCCTCTCAGCGTCCTCTCGCAAAAGCTGAATTGAAGACGGAGAAGATAGAGAGAAACCTTTATAACTCATATATATATGCCAGCACAACTTTGTGGTGATGAGAACACCGAATGATGGCATGCTTGCCTGGGATGTATGGCAAGCCAGTAGTGTTCGAGGCTTTGTTGTGGAAGGAGAGGAGAATACGCTCGCTCCTGGTGGCATCGGCAACGCTTCCGTTTCTTGGTACTACTCTCACACGTCGTTCATTCTTACACAATAGCTTAATAGCTTAATTTCTTTGAACGGTTAAGTAAAGGTGACATTCGTGGCATCATTCAGTCAGTTCAATTTTGTATAGTGTTTAAGTGACGCATTTGAGTCAAATCCATTTTTGGAAGAGTCAGAAGAGTTGTAAAAAAATAAGTGTTGGATCCCTTGTTAGTGCGTAGTAGCAGGTATTATAATGATTCCTGCAAAACGAGCAAGAGGAGGAGAAAGTAGTGGAGATTAAATTGAATGTTTCCTTCTTCACTTCTTTTAAAGATCGACTGGGGCATTATGAACATTTTTCATTTAAACAGCCTATTATTTACGGAAGGAAAGTCATTAAAAATATAGTTCAATTAAAACTTGCAAGACAACATTACAGAAAAAGTTTAGCATTTTAGTAGAATATATAGTCAGAATATAAGAGCAGGGGAATGATAAAGGAGAAAAGTTTGTCGATTTTGCTAATTTCGTATCAAACTACGACGATAACAGCAACAACAAAAACAATCAAACTGTTTGCATTCTTTCCTCCAGCAGGAAATATTATTATGCATACTTATGTGCTTGTAGACATTATTATTATCCGTCGTTCCAGAAATGGTTTTCGTCTGTTACGTATAGCAGCGTGGTGGAAACGCTGTTGCTTGTTAAAAAGTTTACAGCATTTTCTTTTTCTCGACCAACAACAAGAGCAGATGTAAAAGAAAGGTTTTACGTATGTACCAGGCTAACAATACTTGCCGATATGCTATTTCCACCACCAGTCCACAAAAGCGGCCATATGGATTGATTGTATAGGAAAAAGAGAAAGAAGGCAAGTGGAAGTGCATTTATTTAAGGCATGTCATCCATAATATAGTTTTCTCTTCCAACAAGAATGACCGGATTATTATCAGATGCATCGTTCAGTAGTTTGGAGCCCCTTCTTTGGTATGCTTTCTCCATTTATTGATTACTTTGGTTTCCCTCCAAACCAAACTTTTCACTACTTTTCCTGATAGACTGTTATACCTATAGATTTAGGTGCATACATGCATTCTCTATATTTCCGTACTCCCTCCACCATGAACTCCATTAAGCAGCAACTTATACTGGAAACGCAAGGCGGAGAAGGAGGAACTCTGTCTTCTTGTGTGTATATTTCCACTCATCTTATATAAGTACGCATACCAAACTTTTTTTTACTTTGAATAATATGGCACATGTATTTTATAGGGGAAGTAGTAGTGAGTGGTACTACGCAAAAACTTTCTCTTCAATAACAATACTTTTTTTTAACTTTGCTCCAAGTAAAAAACGGACAAAGTTTATTTCTACTTGGTAAAACTTTTTTTTCAAACTTTTTCCATGTTCCTCCTTCTTCGTAAACATGTGAAAACTATAAGCTGTAGTAAAGTATATAGGAGAACGAGCAAAAAAGCGGGGAAAAGTTTTTCCTACTTTTTCTCCTTTTTTTGGCTACATAATTTTTGTTCGCACGAGATGACGAGTAGAACTGGGTGAAAGTTTTGCAGCGTGTGTTTATTTATACTCGAAACTTTTTTCCCTCGTTTCCTATCATATATACAATAGAGTCATATTGAAATAGGTATCTCTTCCAGTCGTTTAATCTGTTTAAAAAGTTTTTTTGTTGGGAAAGTGTTTTTTATGTGTACGTTTTTTTGGCACATATATAGGCAGCAGGAGAAATTGGTGTCGCAGTGTGCAATGTGCCGGGCTATGGAGTTGAGGAAGTCGCGGATACGACCATGTGCTTGATATTAAATCTCTACCGGCGAACATTCTGGCTGGCTAATATGGTGAGAGATGGGAAGAAATTCACTGGTCCTGAACAGGTTCGTTGTAATGTACATTTTACTTGTAGTTGCGGTTTACTTT
>JAHZMT010004710.1:0-12134 GCA_027743785.1 Sinhomidia bicolor | reverse complement strand
CCAGTAACTGGATCCACACGGCCGCGAACTGTCACCTCCACTAAAAACAAATTACTGATTAGTTTGTGGACATGTTTTAAAAATAAGCAACTTTTGATGGATTACGCATAAGACAATAATGCTTTTAAACTACAAATACCCAAAACCCAACAAAATTATTTCCTTCCATTTTACATTTGAATGAACAATTTTTTTATGAATTTATAATTTGTTACATAATATACAAGATAATATACAATATGACCAGATTTCTTTCGCTACATTTCTAATTTTTTCAAAAGTCAGCATCCAGTTTATTACTCCTTACGTGACAATAGAAGTGATCAAACCGGTTCTTTATATATGCACATTTTAAGGGATGATGATCACTGGAAAAAAAACTCGACTTGACTCTAATTTGTGTAAGTTTCTGCTATCTTACATAAAACCCTGATTTGCAAAGGATTTTTGGTTTAGTAACACTTGAACTGGTCTTCAGACTGAAAATGAAATGCGGAATGAGGATATGTTTTGCTCAACTCGGTCCAAAATATATGTACATAATTTTGTACCTACTCTACACTCTACACATTATAAGTATCTTATATAAAACCCAGTGGATTTTTTGTAAATTTTTTTACATTTCAAAATACTTTCAAACACGATAATCACCGTTCATGAGCCAATATTAAATACCAAATCAGAATTTTATTGAGTTTAGGGTGTACCTATTTCTCTTCTGTGAAAACGTGCAACTTGGAATGTTCTGAATTTTCCTAGAGAAATGGCGATTTATTCGAAAACATGTTATCTCTTACCAACATAGTTGTGGCCATGTCCATTTGGGTTGGCACATTTGGAATAGATTTCATAGTTATCCTTCTCGGAAAGTTGCTCACTACGAAAGCAAAAAGATTTAACGTCTTAAAATTGTGTTCCCAAATAAATTGTATTTCTTCTTAATACATTTTTCCTATTAAATCAAGACAACATTGTCTATATTACCTGTACAGGCGATGGCACGCACTGAAGCACTCTCTACGGGTCAAATATGCAACTGGCCTGGATGACATTATGAATGCGTATTCTAAAATAGAAAAAAATTATTAGTTTGGTTAGTTTTAATCAGTACAGCAGTTTAATTTTGTTGAAACCATTCACACAATTTCATTTCAAGAAGACCCACGTGCTGCTTAATAAAACAGATACTCACACGCACGTAAGGTAACCAAGAAATGAAAATCCTCAGTTGGTTTTTCTTTATATAAAGCAGAATCACACTGATCTCCTGCTGAGCATACCAGAGAAGCCATACAAAAAATATTGATTGGCAACACAGAGCCTGTGCGACGCTATTCTAAAAGCTTTTACGTCTACTTACATATCTATAATATGGTTTCTTAATAAAAAAAGTCTTATACAACAAGCAGTTTTTTATAACAGAAATCATACCTGTTTTTTCTCTTTGTTTGTTGTTGATAATTTTATTGAAATGGGGCAATGTGCTACACAATTACCTTTGTAATATCTCTAAAGTTAACTATATAAAGTACCCTGATATGTTGCCGTTGTTACTGATTATAACTGAGATCACGTGCTAATAATGAGCAGTATTATAATATTCTTAATCTCTCTGCTGCTGAACACATAATAAAAGATTTTACTCTGCTCACGACAGAAGACTTCTAAAGACTAACTGGAAACCGCCGGACGACTGACGACTGACCCCTCATACAGGCAGATAATCCAACTAATTACATAGTGCACTTGCATGGCTTGTACCACTGTAGCATAGACAACACGATGGCATCATGGAAGATGACAATGATTCAATGATACTAACAAATGTTGAAGAATGATTACATGGTTTGATGAGGGCTGGGCAATTTTTTTTGTTTGTACGATTTAGTAAATGCAGACTACCTATGTGAAGAGAAGAAGAGTACTACAGGTATTTTGTGTAATAGTTAATATACCTGTGAAAGAACGGTATGACCTTCGATTTAAATAAATAAAAAACGAATTAAAAGCTGAATAAAAATAATTTCTAAAATGTCTGAAACCTTTATTGTAGCATGCTTTATTTTAATTCATTCGTTATATGTCTAAAAAGTATGCCAAATGTCAATTTACCAGGAATTATATTGAATAGTTTTTGGAAACCACAGTTACATTTCACGATTAATTAGCTGCTGAACAAATGCAGAAAAATGGTTAAAAATATAGTGACAATAGAATGCAAGGCCATGAACATTAATAAACATGTTACGATAACGACTGCCTGGACCAAAATCGTCATTTTTTAGACTTGCCTTTTTTTGCAGCTACAACTAATAAACTTGCGTCTCAGTAGAAATCAATTCGGTTTCTATAATATATATTTTTTCCTTTGTATTTACAATTTTACGGATTTAAATTTTAAGTGAAGTTCTTTTAATAAAATTGACAGTCTTTTTGATTTTATACTAGTTAATTGCGTTGCATAATGTATGTGGCTTGTCCATATAAAAATTTAATTTCAAAGAGAAAGCTGGTAGTGGGTGATGTAGACGACGAGAAAACTTGTGTTATTTGTCAATTTTAGCTAATGATGTTCATCACGGGTATTGTAAGACATTGAAAGAGTAGATCTGTAAATAGCGGCAAGTATATGTGTATGAATGTTGGTAAACTTTTAGAGTGAAATAATCAATGCATTGTAAAGATACAACATCGCATTGTAGGCTCAGGTGAATCGTAATTGTAATTAGTATGTAATGTCATAAAAGTTTATTTTTTTTTGTTTTTCAGATGTTAATCAAAGACCATGTTACTGTGTATAGTTATTTGTATAAAGTAGTTTTTAGTCTACAAACAAATACTTCAATTTATTAAATGTTGCGTTTTTCTTTGATATAAAAATTAACTTGTTGAGCGAAAATGTTCGGAAGTAGAAAGGTCACGCGTACTCCTGATCGAGCATGGAGTAGGTCTTTAAAAAGTAAATCTAGAGGGAATGGCAAGCCCCCCGGAAGGCCATGGCACAGTAACACGTCTACAAAAGTTTGTCTGTTGTGCCTACGCCAATATAATCAGAGAGAGGTTGAGTCGGAACCATCAGATGAAGAGGGTGATGAATGGGGCTGTGATAATGGCTTAGAAGGAGATCCTCTCTCCGCCGGAGTAACAGGCTTGGCTTTGGACATGATGAACTCTGACAAGTTAACGCGAGGAGTAGAGAAAACCATTCAAATTTCAAGAAAGAGGAAGTCGAGTCTATATGTCAGATTTTTAACGATACTGGGGCGTCATTTTCGAATGAACACGAAAAGATTTAGGAACTCTGCGCTTAGAAATGAACTTGCAGCTCCTTTCTGTGAAAATTGTTCTAAAACTGTGAAGCAACTGTGCAAAGTGTACGAGGAGTGGCATAACGCCAAATTGGGATTTCAGTGGAGAATAAGACAGATTAGTGATGCAATTAAAGTTTCAAAAGTAAGCGTTTCGGGAAAGTTGCAGTGTACACTTTTAAAGTCGTTATCAACACAGCTGCGTGTTATGAGCTCGCAGGCTGTGGATATCTTTAGGAAACAAATTTCGATTGTTTGTAAGTAATGAAATGATCATATCCAGTAACTAATTCAATTAAAGATATACATGTTAATTGAATTGTTAATTTTAATATTTTAGTTTCTGTAACCAATAAAAGCTTACATTTTTCAAAATATTGTCAGGTTCTGCTAAACTTGTAAATCAAGTTCCTACTGTGTCTCTGAACAAGAACTCCTGCATTAACGCTGGTAATGACCAATGAGAATTTAGACACGTTAAAATTATAATTGCATCTATTTTACCAAAACAATTCAATTTGAATATTTTTTACAGTGAAAGCAAATTGGAAATGGAAATTTGCCTTTGATCAAATGAAGCAGTATCTTCAGTCACTAATCGTCGTCTTTTCGTTGGCGGTACCTTCAAAGGTGCTTCCAGAAAAGAAGTGTATTGTGGGACCTAAAAGTAAAACGAGAAGAGTTTGGTTTGAAGATGGAAAGCATTTAAATATTAAACAAGAAGGTGGACTAGGAGCAGAAGCAAAGAAGGAAAACGTGCCACCAAGGGGTGCATTAGTTAAAAGGGAACCAGGACTGGGAGGTGAGGACGCTGGTGCAGATGATTATCACCCAGCAGATGATGACGACGATCATTTTGGCGGGGGTGACCATAGTCCACCGGGTTCTCCCGGAGGAAGAAATGAAGAAGAGGAGGATGAAGGAAACAAACATGATTCTGACTGGTCGTAAGTAACAGTTACAAATTATATTGAATAGCTACCATATATCGTATTAAGCTATTGTCAATAATTTTTTAATTTATTTTTGCAGCGCTGGCGCTGCAAGTGGAAACGACTCAGCAGGTTCCGACGTTGAATTTTCCGTGAATACAAACACCGTCCGACGTTGGAATTTGCGACGCAGAAGGACAAGATCGAAATCTGGTGGAGAAGGAGGTGATGACGGCAGTGACAGCGACGTAGACTATGTTCCTGGTACTTTACCTCCTCTTCGATCTGCAAGGAAGAAACGGGAAATAGATGAATCTGAAAAGAAGTTTTCTTGCAATCTATGTAGTCAAAAGTTTGCGATGGAACGTGGTCTAAAACGGCATTTAAGCCAAGCACATGCATTCCTCATGATATACACATGTCCAAAGTGTCCTACCCTTCGTTTCAGAAGAAGCAAAGATCTAGACGCTCACCGAAAAAAAGTGCATCGATTTATGGGTAAACCTGGAGATCAACTTCCGTACATGGGACATCCCACAGCATGTACCGTTTGTGATAAAATGTTCCCATCCAAAATGAAAATGATGATTCATCGAAAAACCACTCACAAAGTAATGTCAACAATACTTACGTGTGAACTTTGTGGTAAAAATGTTCGTGGCCAGGTGCGAATGGAATATCATATGAAAACACACACTCGCCCAGATAAATCGCATAGGTAAGAGACTCGCAAAGAAAAAGATACGAGATCCGAGATGCTCTCAAATCGTACTCTTTTACAAAACATAAAGATGCTTTATTTCTTTGACGTTGGTGTTGTGTTTCCAGACAAAAGGTCAAAACGCAGCATAGTTTTTAAAGTATTTTCAGAAAGCTCCATTTTAATTTTGATTTATAACGAAACCTAGTATGTAACTATAGCAATCCTTAATATGGGTCATAAAATGTTAAATACCGCATTTCTTTTATTTTTCCTTGTTAATTGTGTTGCATAGATGTACAAAGTGTCCTCGTGGATTTGGAACTAAAGAAGGATTGATTGCTCATTTGAAACTTCACGAGGATAACCCCGACTGGGTCCCTTGGACACGAAAGAAAACCAAGAAAACAGTGACAGATGGTGACACTGTTTTCAAATGCGACATTGAAAACTGTGCAAAGGTAAATGAATAAATATAGGTTTATAGCGTATTATTTATATTAAAGTATGATTTAAATTTTTTATTTATATTTTATTAAAGGTGTTTCATAAAATGTCGAATTTGATTATACACAAGTCTCTCCATTCAACTAAGCTCAAGTGTGGCATTTGCGAGTATACTTGCAGTCTTACACGAGATTTTCGCAGACATCTCAATCTGAAGCACGAAACAGAAGAAAAACTATATTTTTGTCTACACTGTGATAAATCATTCACTCTCGAACAAACTTATGATCTCCACAAGAAAATTGCACATCCCACCAAGGCCACGCTGGTTTGTGATACTGAGGAATGTGCGGAGCAATGTGAAACTACTGAACAGCTACGGCAGCACATAAAAACAATGCACTTACCGCCCGACACGGAGGAAACCAAGGAGAATGTCAAGTTTTATGACATGTATGGTAGAAATGCAAACAAAAAGAATACGGTACCACCACCGCTAACAGATCCTTCTCAATTAGCTTCTGATGTTTCTACTGCTGTTACTGAAGGAACGGAGGTTCCATCCTCAACAGGAAATACTTCAACAGATGCAGTATCTGCAGAAAATCGAAACATGTTTGAAGACCTTATTGTTGTTAATGCGGAAAGCAAAGATACAGGTGAAATCCTACCTGATGAACCTCGATTGTATACATGTGCGCGGTGTGACTGGTCTTTCAGTAGAAAAATTTGTTACTCTCTCCATTTGATTCTGCACACACCTCGTAATGAAAAGCGTACATATGCGTGTGACTTGTGCGACAAGGAGTTTAGTGTTGTGGACAGCCTTCAAACTCATTATAATTGCCAACATGGTCCAAAGATAAAACCATACTGTTGTCTCATTTGTGGCGTTCGTTTTCATCGAAAGGAAAGCTTCATTCCCCACATGCGCGTGCACAAAGATAGAGGCTCCGATGAAAATTTTAAATGTGACATTTGCGATAAAATTTTTCAAGACAGTATTAATCTTCACAAGCATAAAAGAATGGCTCATCAAAAGGAGCCATATTTTAAAGAATGTGATGAATGCAAAGAACGTTTTCCTAATAAACTGGCTGTGTTGACGCACAAGGTTGATGTGCATGGCATGGAGAAACCGTACAAATGCCCGGCAGAAGGTTGTGGTAAGGGTTTCTTTTTCCAAACCCAATTAACTGATCACAGAATTTGCCATACTGAGCCAACCTTTGCCTGTCATCTCTGTCCAAAGAAATTTAAAAGACAGCACAACCTCTCTGATCATATATTGGTACACAAGCAGGTAAAGAATCATTTTTGTGAGTACTGCGGACGGAGTTTTGTAAAGAAATCGTCGCTGAATCTTCACTTGGATATCCATCGAGGAATTAAAAAATACAAATGCGATTACTGCGGTAAGACATTTTGTAGAAAGTTTGCACGTGACTGCCATCTTAGAGTGCATACAAAGGAGAAACCATTTGGTTGCGAACTATGCGGCACTACGTTTGCTCAGTACTCTGCACTGAAAATGCATTTGAAGATTCATGAGAAGTATAACAGTGACAAAGTAATAAGAAGGCCGTTTAAAAAGAGTGTTGCAGTCGGGAAGCCATTGAAGACGGGCAAAGTAAAAGAAGATAAAAATGAAGAAGAAAGAGTGAAGAATAGTGAGGGGGTAATGGATCAACCGGGAACTAGTGCAAGTGCTGAACAAGGAATTGAAAATACAAGTACTCCAACAACCGCTGGAATTCTTCATGAGGCAATGAAAGCAGCGTTTGACGATATACATATGGAGTTAGAAATGGGTGGAGTGATGAAGGAAGAAGATGCTCAGCAGGATCAACAGCAACAAAGTTATAGTAGTGGAAATGGTGGGAGTAACGCTGTGCAAGTTATCAATGAAACAAGTGCTGTGACGGCAGTTGCTGCGGTAGAACAACCTCTACTTGAGGATGGCAATAATGATGGTAAAGAGGATGAGGAAGAAGGGAAGCATGTGAAAAATAAAAGGGGTAGAAAGCCAAAAACTAAAAAGAAAAGTTATTCTTGTGGATTTTGTGGGAAGCCTTTCCAGCGTGAAGATTTTTACAATAGACATGTGGAACGTCACATGAAAGAAGTGGAGACGGAAACTGCGCCCAGCATTGGAGATTCTAGTCAGCATAGCTATCAGGGTAGCTTGATGGAAAGTCACAATAGTCTACAAGAGGTTTTAGAGGATGAACCCCACACTTTGAGAAGAAGATCTAGCACATTTGATGAGTCTGTCCTGAACAGTCCAATAAATATACCCACGCCTCCACAACAACAACAACAAGTTTATCAATCTCCTACACCACCAGTTCCAACATTGTCTCAAGCAATAGAAGAACAACCTAGACGAAGAGGGCGACCCCCAAAAAATAATGGTGGTGCTCCTGGAAGTCGACTTGCCAGAATTGTCGAAGATGTTCTTGAAACAGCTATCAATCGACCAGGATCTGTTGGCGCGCGTCAGCAGCAGCAGCAGCATCAACAGTATCCTCATCAACAACCACAGCAGTTTCATTCTCCGCATCACATTCAAACACCATCTCCTCATCATATTGTCCAGTCAGGAAGTGAAAGAAGCACTCCAACCGGCTCTCCCGCCCCAACGCTTCATCATCAACAGCAGCAAAATTCTGTTACGGCTACCACCACTGCTACACCAACTCTTCCATTTCCTACATCGACTGCGGCATCAATATTAAGTCCGTTTCTATTTTCGAATCCGTATTTGATTCCAAGAATGTCTGATCAGCAGCAACAACAGCAGGGCTTGCAACAAGATGGCATCTTTGCTGGATTTCAAAATCGGCAAACTCAACAAAATGCGTTTCCTCAGCATGCTTTACAGCCGCAGACTTCGGTGAGCTACCCACAGCAGCAGTTTCACCAGTCATCACTTCCAACATCGTCACAGGGATCAGCGCGCACAATGCCACAAGACTTGTCAAAGAATAATTATTCCTTGTTTTATAACACTAATCAGCGGTAAAAGTTTAGCGTAGATCTCTATCAAGTTTGATAATTATTAAATCGACTATATTAATATTTTTTCTAATGTGCAAAATCGAATGAAAAAAGGAAATAAAACCAATAAAAACCGAATATCTTATTTTTAGAAATTTTCTAAAAAGGGATGTCTATCATCAATATTTACTACATCATTTTACAATTAAACACTAAAGTTTCTTCGCTGAGCTTATATACAATTCTTTACAATATGTACCTAATTATAAATTGTATTTGCGGAAATATATATACCAAATAACTTACAACATATAAGTACGCCAAAGCCCTTTTTGAAATTTGAACTAGTACAAGTTGCTGTCATATTTGGTTTAGGCAAGATGTAAGTTTTCTGTCTGTTTAGTTTTGATATAATCTACAAGACTGGAAACAAAATCAATGTAGTGTGCTAAATAACTTACAGCAACGTTCGTTTACTAACAAAGTCTGATAATGAATCATCATCACAAGTTTAATTGATTTAATAAGTTTGATTTGCTGAACAGAAATTTTATTAGCTCGCCGACTAGATGATGAGAAAATTAAAAGTTGATTGGCTTGCCAAAGTAGGCTGCCAAGTTGGCTTCCCTGAGGGCCTCAGAACAGGTCTAAGAGTAAAAAGGACAAAGAAAAAACATCATGAGAATAGAGTGTAAAACGAAAATAAATGTGTACTTTTAAGCTTGTTAAAATCATACGGGATGGGCATGGCAAACTCGGGCAACATCTTCACATGACGCGCCATATTCCATAGCTAGTGCAGCTTCGTTGATCATTTCACCGGCACCCTGTTAGTTAAGAAAATTACAGTTAAACTCAATAGGAAAACTTTGCACTTGAAATACTACGAAAAACTTAAAATGATCTACAGTTGTGTAATTTCTTACGGGTCCAATAATGTGGCATCCTAACAACCTGTCAGTATTTTTGTCTCCTAAAACTTTAACAAGACCTTCAGTGTCATTATTTGTCTTTGCACGGCTGTTGGCAGCAAATGGGAATTTTCCAATACGGTATTCAACGCCCTGAGTAATACATACAGAAAATTGGTTGTTTTCAGTCTCTACACCTAACGTAAGCATGATGTAAATACTATAGACCTTACCGCAGATTTAAGGTCTTCCTCCGATTTTCCTACCCATGCTACCTCTGGATGAGTGTAGATGACGGATGGAACACAATTGTAGTCAATATGGACTGGCATTCCTGTCATGCCCTCCACACAAACGATTCCTTCGTCTTCAGCCTTGTGTGCCAACATGGGACCATGAATACAGTCACCAATGGCAAAGATGCTACGATAATGGGATAATAATAACGTTTTAGTATATTTAATTGTAACATTAGTAATTTAAATTTATAGAACAGACAATTTCAATATAGACTTACTTGGGTACTACAGATTGGAACTTTTCGTTCACTGGAATACGTCCCTTTTCATCCTTGGTAATACCTAGTTCTTCAAGTCCAAGATTTTCAGTGTAAGGACGTCGACCAACGCTCACTAGCAAAACTTCGCAATCAATCTGTAGAAAATAATAGTAAATTGGCATTAGAGTAACCCTTAAAGGAATTGAGAAGTAGCAAGCACTATCATTTTATTTTTTGCAGTGAAACAATTTTACATGAACATGACCAGAAATTAAGTTGTTGTGTAAACAAGACAACAAATAGTATATTTCAATGTTTGTACTAACCAACTCGAGTCCAATAACACCTGCACCAATGACGACCATGGCATCAGGAACTTTGGAAAGCGATAGTGCTCCAGTAGAAGAGACAATCTGTTGTTCGTCAATCTGGAATCAATTTTACAAAGACATTAACTTTTAATTATAACAGTTATTTTTTATCAGCTATTAATTACATTTCTTGTAGAAATATATCGGTTACCTCGATTCCAGGGAACGGCGTGACTTCAGAGCCTGTCGCGATAAGGATATTTTTAGCGTTAACCTTTTCTGAAGATCCATCTTCCTTGAGAACAGTCACTTCGTTAGCTCCAGTAATCTTTCCATGTCCATCCAACCGAGTAACTTTGTTTTGCTTAAATAAATGTGCGATTCCACCGGTAAGAGCTTTCACTGCGCCTTCCTTTGCCCCCATCATGGCTTGAAGATCTAGTCCTACATTATCGACTGCAACACAATAATAATTACTGATAACAAGATATTCAAACTTGCTACGAATATTTGAATGTTTCATAAGAACTAGTAATAATTTAAATAAGTAATTTTTTACCTATAATTCCTCTATTTTTGAAATCATGTTGAGCCATATGATAGTAATGGGAATTATTTAGTAGGGCTTTTGAAGGAATACATCCTACGTTAAGACATGTGCCGCCAAGGGTTGCTCTCTTTTCTACACTAACGGTCTAAACGAAAATTAGTTACTATTACTGGACAAGTTTTCAACCATCTCTTATACGAACAACATTTATAATTCTTTCGAGACTCGTAATACAGTTATTTGAATCAATAGACGCTTGATGTAATAACTTACTTTCATTCCTAATTGGGCAGCTTTAATCGCAGCGACGTAACCACCTGAAATGCGTAAAATATAAAAAAGTCCCAATTTGTAAATTAAATACCAATTCGTACCTACTCTCTACGGTTTAGAAAACCAAAAACAGTTTACACAGTCTACAACAAACAGTGATTTATTTTCTACAAACCTGGTCCAGATCCGATAACCACCAAATCTGCATCGTGGGTTGAACTCATTGAACGCTTCGTCATCATAACCGTCGCACCAACACATGACGGTTGGATAATGGAGATTCTTTTACTAAGGCGCAAAGCGCCGGATGGCAGTTTCGTCCAAACTGTCGCTTGCATTGTAAATAGTTATTATATCTATAAACCAAATAACAATTTAACTTATGACACTGCCGCACCCAAACCCACAAAATTCTAAGAATATTATAGTTTTCAAAACAAATTAAATTACTGTAAATTTTGTTTCCAACCAAACTGAAGCGATGGCACAATCCTCAGCTGGAGACTGTAGATATATAGATTGAAGTTGAACAATTGCAAAGTTCAATGCAGCAGCAGAGCAGCCAGCTACTTACCGAGTTACCGACTGCGATTAATATAGAATCTGTATTACAGATAGGTATTTACCTATTAGGTATGCTATGCACTATGCCTGCACAATACACCACGTCTCCATCACTTTCCTCTCCATACAAGCATGTTTCGTACAAATCGTACAACATGTGATTCTGATGTGATCTTCTCTTTTGTACTATGTATTTGTCGTCAAAAAAATTTGCAAAATTTCAGCGAGGCATATGCGACTCTTTGTTGTTGTAGTAAAAAACATGCGAAAGTGTAAACATTGTTCAAACATTCTAGTCTTCGCACCGGCGACTGCAAATTGTTTTCAATTCAAACACGTAGAACATGAATTGCTAATATTTGGTAAATAATGCTAAGCTGATGGATTTTAGATTCGGATTTATCTTCCGCCAGTGATCTTACTAATGCAATAATGGCCTTGAATGATAAGCAAGCACAATTCACTCACATAAGGGTTAGCCTAATAACTAATAAAAAAGTAAACTTTTAAAAAGATGTGACGGAGTCAATTAGGCAAGATTTTAAAGTTATTTGAGTAAATTAGCAAGATTTTAAAGTTACTTGGGTCAATTAGGCAAGATTTTAAAGTTATTTGAATCAATTAGGCAAGATTTTAAAG
>JAHZMT010004709.1:0-25847 GCA_027743785.1 Sinhomidia bicolor | reverse complement strand
AGATATTGACAAAAAGTACATAGCTTCCTAAATGCTCAAATTACTTTACCTTACTTACTTAAACTCTCAGTATACATGTATATGTATTTACGTGAACTCTCATCAAAACACTACTATTTTTCTACCATATTTTTACTGTAAGGAAGGTGTATATGGATTCTGTTATTTTTTTTCTGTTCCCTCCTTTCAAAGACTTCTATTACCATAATTATGATTAATTGGTGTGTGGTTAGTTGAGTAAGTGGAGCGTTCACCTTTGGCATTTTTGAGGCAAGTCGTTAAAAGGTATATATTTATTTATTATCATTCTTATTTTTGGCCAAGTACGGTCAACCAACAGTGTTTTCTCCAAATATCTGTTTTAAAAATATAATACATACATACAAAGTTAATTAAGATAAGATCGGCTACTCATCATCAATAAAAAATCATTTCCTTTTTTTATGGATAAGGCTGATCACAGGGCCGAGTGCAGCAGACAGCGGAAAGCTTTTTTTATTAATTGGTTGATGGTCGTTATTAAAATAATTTATTACGATTGGAATTTATTTACCTTCAAAAACGTTTATTTGGCATCAGCTTGTATAAAAAAATTTTTTGCAGGACATGATTTAAAAAACAAAACTGTAAAAAAAAAATAATAATGAAACCAGTGCAATGCAGTTGTTGCAAGTCTCTTGTTGTTTCATGAATGACGAATGATAAAGGTGCGGTGGTGGTGGGAGTACGAAAAGGCTTTTATTTTATGCTTGACTTTTGACACTTGTTGTTGGTAAATGTAAATATAAATATATGTATATAATTAGTAGCATTGCACCAGCACTCATTCCTTTTGCCATTCAGTTGGTTTGGTTTGTATAAAACAGTCTTTTATGAATGGAGGAGAGAGAAATGAAGAAAAAATTGCGACCGAGGTGACAAATAGTTAATAGCAAGTAAAGTTAAAAGGAGCAAGACGGCAAGAGCGCTACTGAATGGAGGAGGATAGCCCATGTCTAGACTGCGCGTTTCTTGCATTCACAATTCACACACGTTCCACACTCTTATTCATTCACTCTCTTTTCAAACAGAGCAGAGTAGTTACATGTGTAGCTCCACAAGTCTCCACGCTACCTAGATTACATTTTATTATTGCAATCGACAGATTAACCTCAAAAAAATTATACAAATTGGAACAAAACCATTCCTACCAAATATGGCTTTTGAAAAAAAAAATCATCTCAAAACCGATTGCCATCTACACAATCAGATATTCATACATACACACTTGCAGATTTATCGACATCGCTCCCCTTTTGACTTTTGATACGACTTTTTTTTACGTATTTTAACAATGCAATTAACAACAGAGAAAACCTAGTCATAATAACAGCGCTACTACTACACTACATTCTCATTTTAAAATAATGGGGCCCTTAAACCAGATAGCATAAAATATACAAAACAGCAGCAAAACGGATTACGCATTCGTTTTTTTTGTTGCCAGTTTGTAATACTTTGGACATCACCTGGTGGTGGTGGTGGTGGTGATAATGATGCTGATAACTGAATACTTTTCCTTATCTGCCTATTTGCATGCTTGCAATTTGCGATATAACCGAAAAAAGGATTTTTAAAAAATATTTAATTTTAGTAAACTAGCTGCTTTAAAGCTGTACATGATTTTTACCTTACACTACTACTCGTATATTTTTTTGCAAGTGGTCCAAATCTTTTTATTATTTATTTGATGCAGTTTTTGACCCATATTCTATTCTCACCGCAAATCCTTTTGTTTCAGAGAGAGAGATTTGCTTTGCAGATATATATCTCTACTATATGTACTGATAACAACGATGCTAATCAGAATTAATCGGTAGCAGTAGCCCGCAATAAATAAAAATAATAAGCTGGTGAGCTAAATTTAAAAATGTGCTAAGAAACGGGATCCTGCTGAGCATCCTTCAAGCATTTAATAGTGAAACAATTCAATTGATTTTTTAAAAAACATTCTCAGCTTTAAACAAAATAGCTCAATAAAAATGTTAAATGGTGTACTGCCTCTTTGTGCTGCTGCTGCTGTTTTTAGATTTATCCTCTAATTTTTTCCCCTAATTCTTTTTTTCGTAAAGATTTAGCAAGCAAGCAACTTATTTATAAGCTTGTAAATTATTATGCATGGTGCGTGCGTGTACTATACCTGCCAATCATTACACTATATTTTTTTAAACTACAAACAAACTCCTCTTCTTCTGCAGCAAACTTTTACAAATCTTTCTCAATTTATTTGAGTGTCCGTCTGTCTGTCGGAATGCTAGAATAAGCTGTGTAGCTGGGTATTTATTTGGCTTTCTTGGCAATTCCCTCCGAATACCAACCAACAACAACAAAAAATGCTTTGCCGTTTTTCTTCCTTTATTTATATATTTTTATTTACTCTCTGTAATTCTACAGGGATGAGGATGATGATGATGATAAAATGGAGTGAACTGCTAAATAGCTAAAATTAACATCATTAATCATACTTGGCACTAGATTCTCTCTATTTATTTTTTTGTTTATTGCATTGCATCGAGCAACCGTTGTTGTTGTTGCCGCTGCATAAAAATCTGCAACAAGTCGGCAGAAAGAAATTTTTTTCACCTTACGCAGCAGCAATAGATTTTTTCAGCAATGCCGGTGGTCAGTGATGCAAGAACACTGAGAGACTTCTCTCTTGTAAGTTTACCATTTTAAGGAAAAAATATATGCTTTTAAGCGCTTCTAAGCACATTTTGATGATAACAATAACAATAGCTTGATGGTAAAGATGATATATTTTTACTTAAAATATAAAAATAGTTTTTTTCCACCAATTTTTTTGCTACTGTTACAACTTTAAATTGTGGGGAATGTGTAGAAGGATAAGCCATTGATGAAATGTAAAGGTATGGTCACTCTACTAAATAGCCGGCAGTAGAGTACATCAGAGAGCACATGTTGAAGAAATATTTAAATCGCATTAAAAGATTTTGAACAAGAAATGTTCACCGCTCTCAGCTAGATAGGTAGGTGGAGAGAGGAAGATTTGTTTCATTCATTCATTCCTAATTTTGTACTTGGTTTAATGGTTTCTCTTTAAAAAAATTGTAACAATGAAGCCAAAAAAGAAAACAGAGAAGGAAAGATTTGCACTGCTGTAATAATACTAATCGTAAGAAATTTTTTAAAAAACGATTTGTCTGCTGCTGCTGCGCTATTGTTTAAGATGAAAATACTGAAGAAGAGGTGGAGAAGGATCTTGATGGATTTTAAACATTTTTTTTGTACGTACTTGGCTCTTTTCTGTTTAAAAAAATTAGGCTACTTAAAAAAAATATTGAGTCTTGTTGGGTGGACTTTTGAATAAATTTTATTTTTATGTAAAAAAAATGTACTGCCAAAAATATAGATTATCAAAAATGTTATCAAAGTAGGCACGCATGCAGAATAAAGTTACTTTATTTATGACGATAATAATAATCGTGGTATTTAAACTTTAAAAAAAATTAAATTTGTTATCTTTTGCTTCTTCTTCTTCTTTGCTAATGAAGAACAAGTTCGTTTTCTTTTTTTCTTCTTCTTCTTTGCTCCATGTAAAACGACTGCGTGAAGAAATCCTTCAAGCATCCTTTACATATGCCAACTTCATTTTTTTAGCAAGAAAAAATCTTTCTCATTGAAATAAGCAGAATGGATGGTTATGTGGTTGTTTTACGCTGCTGCATAGGTAATAATAATATTATGACTGAGATTGTTGTCAAGAGGCTTTGCTCGCTAAAAAGAAAAAGAAAATAAAATAAACTTAATTTTCCTTCTTTAATCGTCATCATCAGCATGAGTAATCAATCAACATCTTGTTGTCATTTCATTTACCGTGAACACAAGTAGTATCATTTTTTTTTGTAAAATGTCTCAAATTTCTTTTGAAAAGGAAAGGTTTGCTTTGCACCTAAACATACGCAATAATAGCAAGGAGTCAAAAGGATCATTTTCATAATGGATATCATCATCAGCAGCTAATTTGATGCTCAGTCACTTTACTACAGTTTTTTACTGGCCTCTATAGCTACACACTCTTCTGTTGACTGTAGTGACCACACAAGCACTTTGATTGGTTTTAATTATAACCAGCTAATAGGCATTTACACTTACACTGTTTCTTACATGTTCATGTTGATTGATTTACTTTTTACCAGAGGAGAATAATATTAAAAAATTAATATGCTTAAATGAATCACAACCAGCAGCAGCAGCAGCGCGGCCAGATAATCAATCAAGTAGAATTACAAGCAAAACCACGAGCACAACAAGATGCTCTTAAAAGTTTTGTGAAGAGAAAAAGTGGAAAAATTGTATTTAGGTAATTACCATCATCATCATCGCAATACAACAGATAGCCACACTTATGATTATTACTTGCCATCATTTTCATTTTCATCGCCATCAATTGGAAACTATCATTTCTAAAATTTTGACTTTCTTTTCTTGCTTTTTTCATTTTTTTTTCATCGTCACTAATTTGAGACAGTCTCTCTCTCTCTCTCTCTCTCCTCATCATCATCCTTACCAAGAGCCGTAAACAATTAGAATGGTTGTTGCTGTTACATACAATAGCCTGCTGTTCTTTTTTTCTGATATTATTGGTCCTGTGATGCTGTATGCTGCTGTTACGGATCATTATTATGATGACTGACATTTGCCGGTGCGAGTGGGTGATTTGCAGTCCCACACAAATGCACAGCAGAAACAACAATAGTAACAATAGTAATAATAATCCAACCTGCAATAATGACACAGCCACAAACGGAGTTGCAGAAGAAGAAGAAGGAAAGCATTTTTTTGAAACGTAAAATATGGCACAGGTATGCAAACGCTTCTTAAAAGTGCTTTTCTTAAACAATGTTATCGCGTCTGCATCATCTTCGTCACATGAGCTGTCTGCTGAGGTGACATGGTATGTCAACAGTGGAAAACGGAATGAGTATTTTTTATGAGAAAAGAGGAGGAAATGGAGGAAGTGAAAAAAAAAATTCTACGAGAGAAGCAAACAAGCAAGGTAAGTTGGGTTTTTTTATGGTGGTGTAGTTATTAGTAGGATCATTAAAATTGCAACCGTCCCTGCATTATTGTCTGCTTGCAATTTACTAGCACACATTTTTGTTGTTTGTGAGCATCACCCCCGCACCGCCATCTTCACCGATGATGATGGTCGTCTTCACCACCACCGCAATAAAACAGAATAATAATAATAATAATTACAAATTTTTCACGCTGCCGCTGCTGCTCTGCTTGCTCCCAGCCGAGTGGAGCTCTAGCCTCCTTGTGTGAAATGTGAATGAAAAATGAAGGCGAATGTCAGAGCACCATGCTACTATACTTCCCTTTTTAAAAAAGCTCAACTTTTCTTTTCAAACAAGTAAATAAATATTAAACGCGTGGGCAACATCCTTCTGATAGAGAAATGAAAACTAAACACAAGTCAGTAAAATGAAATGAAATGCACAGAACGACGGTGTGAACAAGAAAAAAAGGAATCAGGTGCAATTTTATCTGCATGATTTTTGAGTAAAATGTCAGTGTAAAAAACGTTTGAAAGTGCATATTTTTAGGTAGGGAGCATTCACAAGGAAGACATATGACATTCTAAAGCAATTCGTCATGACCATCAATTTTTTTTCAAGAAAAGAAAACTACTGCAAAAAAAAAACGTATCAAGCAGCTCAATTATCAAAGAAACTACAAACTACAACAACACAGCAGCAATGCAATGCAATAATGTTCCGCGTTTTTAGAGTACTACCAATTGTTGCTCTTCAACACAACAACTCATACGCAGCTTTGGCTACACATACCTAATGGCTATCTATATCTATATTTCTTAAAATTGAAAAAGTAACTAAACTTGTATTTAATAAAGTTTATCATTTTCTTCATTACATTTCATTCATTTGAAAAACAATCACTCACAACAGTCGAGTCAAGTCAAAAAGACAAAAAAAGTGGATGAAATGAAACGAAACCGCAGTGCACTGTTTCCCTTCGCGTAGGTAAAATGTACACACACTTTACTACTAACAAATAGCATATTATTTCTCTCATCGTGCAGGCTAATATTATTTTTATTAATAGGTACACGCAGAAAGAAATAGCCATACACACATACACCAGCAAAGTTCAAATGCACACATGCCTACAATTTTTCTAGTAACAGATTAATGAAAATTTAATCCATTCAAGTTCCTTTGCCTCTTATCATCATCGTCTCCATTATTAACTACTATATAGCTGAGCATGATCATCGTGCGCACTCTTTTTTTTACCTTGGCTGTCTGTTGTTGAGTACTTTTAAAGAACCTTTTTTTTTGTAGAAAAAAGCTCATTCTTACAAATATAGAGTGTTTGACTGTACAACAATATACATTGTATGACCGACCGTACAAGTAGCCAAGCCATGCTGTAACCCCCAGTAAGGTAATACGTGTACGATATGATGATAAAGCAGACAATAATAATAATGTTCAGCATTTATTAAAAAGAGTAAAAAAAACATTTAGCAACAACAACAACATGAGCAAGTTAACTCCTCCTTTAAGCTCAACTATTATTTTATTTTACTCCTGAGAGATGCAACAAGTTTGCACGTTTATTATTTTTTTTCTTGGGAGATGGATACACACACAAATATATGTGCTCACAAAAAAGTGCCTATCCACACGTACCTACCTACATACATACATACGTATACCTGTATGCATACGTAATGTGCAACTTTGTTATTATTATTATTTATTATTATTATTTATTATCATTCCTTGTGTTCAATTTTTGATAAAAAGGAAAGGACGATGACGCCAATCTCAGCATAGACTCAATCGAACAAGCCTAAACGTGTAGATATAGATGGATGGATGGATGGATGGATGGATGGATACAGATGGATAGAGATTTTATTTATTATTTTACCTGCGCATTTATTTCTCTTGCTATTACTTCAACTATATCTTATCCTTGTGTACATTGTAGAAATGCATGTTTGCTAATAATGTAATGTAGTGTTACGTCTTTTCTTGATCAACCATTTTTTTATCAATACTTTTTATATGCATTAATAATAATAGTAACAATAATGCTGTTGTTGTTATTACTACATTACCTAGCACGCTACTTACTACTACATACATACTCACTTCACTACAAACTAATCCTTTTTTAACACGACAACGGCAACATTGTACTTAGGTACAACTGCTTCTCTCTCTCTCAGGTACCCCATTGCATTCTTATCCCGTACTCTTAACTTCACGTTGTACTATGTACCACTGGTCATCATCATCACCGTCGTCAGTTCTGCTTATCTAGCACGCATTTTATTCTGTTTACTTGGCAGATGCAGTGTATGCTCATTTTCTCAAGAATTAAAGAAAAAAAGTCGAGTAACAAGCAAGTTGAGAGAGTTTCATTGTTGCTCTTCTCTTGCTTACACATGCTACATACGTACACAGCGTATTGTTGGTGCAGCAGCAGCAGTGTACACAACAATTACTTTTGCCTACGAAAAGGTGTGGGCAACCAAATAATATGTTATCTTATATGACGACGACGACGACGCTGTATGTACATAGCGTTGTTCCTACTCCTCTCAAATCTATCTGTACACGTTGCTAGTAGTAATAACAATGCTAATAATAATAATAATAACAATAATAGCAGTGCAGTAATCACTGTGAGTCCATTCGTGTGTGCTTGCTTACCTGTTGCTCCTGCACAGCTACAAAACTGCCTGCTAAAGGCAGAGGGAGAGAGAAAAAAAAACCTCAAAAATATTTATTATGGAACCCTTACACCTGCCTCATCATCATCAGCATCGTCGTAATCCTCAGCAGCACCAGCACCAAAATCGTTGTTTTACCCTTCTCACCTGTGCATGTTTTTCTTTGGATACCCTTCCATCCAACGGGACGGTCAGCGTTAATCTTGCACGTTAAAAAAGACGCACCACCAAATCAAAAAATCATAAAGGGACAAGGTAAAGTTTAAATCGTTTTATTTTGAGCAAAAGCTAGTGAGATTAAGACAGTAGTGGAGACTGGCATCGCATAATAATAATAATACGCAGTAGTAGAAGTAGTAGGAGCAGACAATGCAAACAATGGGTACTACCACTACTATTCTTCATATTTTATTGTGCTGGCAGAGAAGTGTCTGCAGGTACCAAGGGTAAAAATAAACTCCCAAAATATCCAAAACCCTGCTAACGTCTAAACTCTATCTATCTTTATAGCCCAGCAAAAACATTTATCGTCCGTTCCATGCTGCATGCTTGCTATTCTTCTCTTTAAAGAGGAACAGAACATTCCTTCTTCACAACTTCTTTTAATCCGTCCGTACACCTGTGTGTACACCAGTCAAATATTTCTCTCTCTCTCTAACTGACTCTTCTTAGATCTCTAAAAAAAGAATCGTAAATCGTAGTAGCAGAGGAATGCATAGTAAAGAGTTACTGGTTTCTAGCAGAGGAAAAATATGCCTACCTAATAATACTATTATCTCTATCAATAGAAGAAGCAGGAGGGATTTTTTCTTGCATTCTGAGGATAATGGACTTGTTGGACTCTCATCATCGCCACCACCACCAGCAGCACCACCACCGTCTAGGTGATCATCAAGAA
Source organism: Sinhomidia bicolor (assembly GCA_027743785.1). Classification (NCBI taxonomy): domain Eukaryota; kingdom Metazoa; phylum Arthropoda; class Collembola; order Entomobryomorpha; family Entomobryidae; genus Sinhomidia; species Sinhomidia bicolor. The sequence continues at coordinate 17,178 of JAHZMT010004709.1, read as the reverse complement.
AGCCCTGTAGCAGTAATAGGAATAGAGAGCTCTAGAGCATTTGAACATTAAAATGTTTAGCGATCATGATTCGTATGAAAAGGAAGGAGCAAAGTTTTAAGGATGATGATGATGAGGAGAAGACGAAGGAGAATACTAGCAACTATTACTATTACTACCACCAGAACAGCACAGCAGCAGCAGCCAGAAAGTAACCAAAGTTGTTACTGATTGTTGGTTCGTTCGTTGTCGTCGTCGTCGTCTTGAAAATGAGAGAGGATCAGAGGATGAGCATGAGACTTGCTTATTGACTCCTGCATGCTGCTGGTGAGGAACAAAACTGTGTAAAAATTATATAAATTCATTGAAGAATTTAAACCGTCCGTCGCCTGTGTACAAAGAAGCGCTCGCAGATGTGTTATGTTCATGCAGACAAGTGGTGGTGGTGGTACCTGTAGCAGTATTGCTGCTGCTGTAGTAACTAACACAACAGACATTAGTTATCTATCGTCGTCGTGGTCGTCGTGTATATATGTATATGTACATATATATATACTGGCTAGCCATCCGTCCATAATCCTTTGACTACAATAATGACGTTGGACGTTCCTTTGTGATTTTTTTTTTCAAGAAAAAGCTAAAACAGACCAAGAAGCTGTGTAGTAGTAAGTAAGAAGGTATCCCCTTTTGTGCGATGATGTGCATAGCAGTACAACAATAATAATAATAAGTAATGTATGAAGTAGTGAGGTGATACAGGGATGAGAGGAGACGACGATAACGTGGGTTTGTGAAGAAGAAGAAGAGGATAATGCCAGGCGATTGTCAGCGGTAGGAGCAGAGTGTGCACTGCACCGCCAACCAGCCACCACGTTACAGTAGTAGCAACAATATATGAGCAACAACGACACTTACACAGAAGCACGTACAACAACAGCTCGATGTGGACAAGAAGAAGAGAAACAAAGTGCTGCTGCTTCTGCATATTATCAGAGTTGTAATATTTTAGTGTGGTGTATCGTACAGATAGAGAGAGAGACCAGGTTCATCCCTTTTTTTTTCAAAAAAAAAATAGTATAAACGGCTGAATATCATATTACTATCGTTTGCCTCGTCTTATTGTTGTTGTTGTTGTTGTCACAATACTACCTGATAATAATAATAATATGAGTGGAAAAATGCTGATGAGAGAGCCGCTGGCTGGTCAGTCTTGCTGAAATGTTGTTCCATTCAAGTTGGCAGAGACAGATGCAGAGAAACTGTTTGTGACTTGTGTTGCTCCATGCAGGATGATGATCCTCAGCTTAGTTTTGTCGCTGTTGGGTGAAGAGTACCAACCAGAGAACTCAATAATAATAATATAGAGTTATCGTCATCATCAGCACACGATGAGAACCTTAAATAAACTTTGTTGTGTCTACCTGAAACGTGAGTTCCGCTGCTGCTGAATTTTTATTTTTGGCAATTGCTTATTCAAGAAATTTAAAATTGTTTAGTGGATAATGAGGAGTGATAATGCAAAAGCTGGAATAGTGTGAGTGGAATGACCGCTGCTTGTTGCACATAAATAACGCCGCGTCGTGAGAAAGCGTTGTGAAAAAAAATTGAAGCTTGCAAAAAAATATATATCTTCAGAGAAAGAAAGAAAGAAAGAAAGAGGCAAGGTGGTGGAGCATCTCCCAATTTTGGCAAAAAAAAAAATTCTCCCATGTTAATGTGCTGGTGGTGGTGGGGTAACGGGGAAAAGAGTAAAAAAAATGACAGATGAAGCAGTAGACACTTTCTGTGCAAACTATTAAAAATCTTACTGTTTGTCGAGTTTGTGAGAGTGTTTAATAATATTATCAGTGTGAAATGTGATGCACTTTTCTGCATACCTTGTTGATTCTCGTGAATTTTTCGATACATGTGACAAAGGAAGTGACAAAGATTTTTGTTTTAAATATATGTTTTAAACACAATCCAACGAAAATCAAAATATTCGCATTGGAACTAGGAGCATCAAAATTCCACTAAACTCGGCAACAGGTAAAAAAATATAAATTATCTATTGGCAAAACCTCTACATTTTCCAAACGATAACTTGCTGATAATGTTTCAGTAATTTTCATTATTATTATTATATTGTTGCTTTTATAATACTAACAATTTTAACCACATGCAATTTGAATCAGCCCACTTGAACTATCGTTTGGACTCCTTCAAACTAAACAAAAAGTAAACACCAAAATCATTACTGATTTTAGAGTAAATGATTTATAATAATATTTATGATTAAAGTGGTTGTTGTGTTTTTACACGGTGATTACGTTCCGTTGATGGCATGTTTTTGTTTTTCAAAAAAATAATGATTCTATAGTGTCTACTACTTTTTTTAAATCTTCATTAAGTGCTACTACCTGGCTACTACTACGGCTACTATTACTCAATTTGTTCAGGTAGGAGATCAAGCTCATCATCATCGTTCATCTTTGTTCGCATCACACACAACAAACACTGCAGAGTAGTGTGTGTGTACGTACGTACGTCGTCGTGGTAAAAGTAGAAAAGCAGAAGAATAAGGATGTTCTATGTTTTATACGAAGAGAAACACGATGGTTTTTTTCTGAAAAAAAATGCTTTACATGCGAAATTATTTTCTTGTTGTGGTCGTTGTGGATCATCATCATCATCGTCATCATATTTTTTTGAAGCAGTAAAAGTCCCATCATCCTCCTCCTCACCACGGCATGCACGGCATGCGTAACAAATTCCTTTTCTTCATTCAAGCACAAGTATGATGATGATTCATGATGATGATGATTGCAGTACATGCAAAGAAAAAAACGCACAGCAGCAGAAAAAGCAAGTCTCAAACCAAATAATCCGATAATATAATATATTTCATTTTAAAGATAATATACGAATGACTGCATAATCTATGTACATGGCAGTAGTAGTGATAGCAAAGCGAAACGTATACACGGACACTTTTCATTCCGTTTTCTTTTCTAAATTTTAAGTTTACTTTGCAAAACCTCCTCCGGTGAGTGTGCATGGCCAACACATAAAATGTGACGAGGATGACAAAAACGTTGGTCAGTTTGGCCAGTGTCCACCATCACCATCATCCTCATCCAAAGATATTGCATTATCTTTACACAAAAAGCACACTCTGTAGTAAAATGTGCAAACTGTAACAACCATGTCAGCAACAAAGCAGCAACAAGCAAGTTTTTTTTAACGAAAATAATAAGTGCCTACAGTAAAGTATCTTCTTCTAGTTCAGTGCTCTACAAAATATCATCATCACCACAAAACAGAGTCATTATTATCTTGGTAATATCGCCAATGTCGACTGATACATATTTTAATACATTATTTTTCTCCTCTTCTTTATAATGCTGATAAAAGGCTGCTGCTGCTGCTGCCGAGATGATGATACGGAAAGCAGTAGAGACACACACGGGGAGAGAGAGGGCAACGCAACGGGAAATAGATGTAGGTTTTTTGCAGCAAACAAAAACAGCCTTTCTTTTTCTTATTTTCTCAGTTTCTTACATGTGCACACACACTCACACATACATACATACTTGCTCATCATCATCATCCTTCTCTTTTGATCATTTCACCTTTTGAATGCATTTTCTTTCTGCATATGTACCTACCTACCTATACGTGCACATACGTGCCTACCTTTAAATTGCCATTACATTAGCATGTCAGAGAGATCAAAGAGCAAGTTTTTTTCCTGTTTCTTTCTAGTTTGAACCTTTCTTCTGTACTTTAACGCGTTTGTGTTGTTGTGTGCGCACTACTTAGCGTAGATTGGTTGACTTGGACAGATGCATGGGGTGTTGTTGGGAGAAGAACGAAGAACAAGTCGTCGTCTACCACTACTATACTGGCACTAAAAAGTTGCTGAGCTGCTTGCTAATAAATGGCAAAGAAGAAAGTTGCAGTGTAGTTGTTGTAGTGCTCGAAAATTATTATTATGTAACACAAAGAAATTGTAATGCAACAATTGCAATAAATTCAAGAAACTGCAAGAGCATCTTCATCATCGACTCATCATCATCGTCATCAACTGCGCAATATATGGAGTAGACAGCCTTGCTGAACTGAAAAGTATTTTGGTTTTTTTTTCAGAGGATAATGGGTTGATTCATCCGAGGACTTGATGATGATGATGATGGGAGTTTGAGAGAAAGAAAAAAATTGTGTAATGACTGTGTACGTGATCTGCTTTTTGTTTTTTTTATTTTTAATGTAAAAAAGCAATATTTTGGCTGAACCAAATGAACTCGTGCAAAATGCACCAAAATACGTGTAGACTTAAATAGCATTTTGATTACATGTAAGATTGGCATGCAAAGGGGTATTACGTGTAAAAACGGGCATTTTTAGCCAAGAAGAAAATGTAAATATTGTACAAGAAAAGAAATTATTCTCTAGAAGATTAATTTAAACTTTTTTTGGAGATTTTTCAAAAGCCAAGAGGAAAAAAAACGCGAAGGTTTCCTCTGCATTATTATTATTATTATTATAAAGGTAGATTAGATACTGGCCTAATAAGTGCAAAATGAAGTTAATCAGTGTTGCTTGGCTGAGGCTGGCTTGGTTTTGTTGTTGGGCTGTTGAAAAAATAGCATATGCCTACCTACTACATACATGCGGATGATACTGATGATGATGATGATTGTGCTGGCGCAGGGGATTTGGGGATAGGTGAAGGAAGGGTTATATATATTAGGTAAATCTTTCGTGACGTAACTTTAGAACATTAGATGAGAATAATGAGAGGAGGTGCACTGGCATTGAACATCCGTTGTGAACATGATGCATGTCGACGATGAAAATAGGTAATGGGCTGGTGACGAAAGAAAAGAAAGGAAATGATAAAAAAGATGGGATTTTTGTTGCGGTGCGGCAGCATATAGCACAGAGCGATGCAAATTGCAGCAAGTAAAAGTAACGGCGGTATAGTGTGACTACGTGTTCGGGATGATGATGATGAATGACTGCTATCCTTTCTGTCGTTCCGTTCGTCATGCAATGGATGCACTGCACACTCGACTACCAAACTAATTATTCAATGCACAGCCCATGCAGCATGACATTAACATTTAACGCCAAAAATATACTCCTTTTCCTGTCCAACTCCACTATACTCATAGCATCTTCTTATTTCAAAAAGGTGCAGAGCTTTGCAGTTTCTACTTCAATATGAAAATCAAACAGTCGACGCTTTGATTTGATCTTACATGGTCACTTTTTTTCTCCTACAGCAACTGTCGTAAAGCGTAGTAGAAGTGAGTTGAAAAATAAAATTCAAGTCGCTACCTCTGCTACCCGAAAAATGCATGCATGCAACGCTTTGCTATCGCTACCATCATCATCATCATCACTATCACCACCACCACCACATGTACTCTGCGTAATCGTTAGAAATCCTCCATAACATGATTAGAATTTATTATTACAAACACATGACATGGTCAGCGGTGGCAAATAAGCTTGAGCAAAGTCTTGGTGCAAAACCTTTTGAAATAACAATAATAAAAATAATGACGGCGACGAGGATGATGATGGCTTGGTGGTGGTGCTGCTGCTGGCTCAGATTCTCCTGTCATGTTGATTGTTCACTTGGTGATGGTGCTGGTAGAGGAAACAACTCTCAAGGTCATTGACATTGTTCTTCTTCGACTGCCTCTTCTTCTCCTTCTTCCACATTAAATCTTTTTTTTCTCCCTCTGACTTGCTCCCTTATAATAATATCATAATTCAGTATAGTATCGACATTGAAAGTTGTACCACTACACGTGATGACGATGATGTTTTAATGACGACCATCATCATGATAATGTAGCATATATTATGATGAGATGTATGCCTAAATTATAAGAATATCACCAACACCAAGTCGGCAGTGAGGATGTAAGTAATAGTACAAGTATCACCCAGTCCAATTCACATAATAGCAGCAATAAATGCGTACCTTTACCTTACCTTTATTTTCCGCTACTCCACCACCGCCACCTCCTCCTCCACCGCAAGCACGCACGGCCGTTATACCACCGTTCCTTGTGGTGGCAGTTGTTGTGTGGAAGAGGTATTTTGTATATAAACTGTTAGTTGTGTCATCATGTCCTCTCAATTTCAACGGCAGCATTGCAAGCGTCTTGAGGGAGACTAGGCCCAGACAAGATAGTAGACAGCCGAGAAAGATGGATCAGCTTAAAGCAAATATATCTATCTATTGTCAAATAATTATCCTCATTCTCATAGCATGCCTAGTTGACAAGGGTGGTGGTCAGTCACAGAGCACACCACTTACAAGTGATCAGCACAAGAAGATGTAAAGAGATGGTCTTGAAGTTAGGTTTAGGACATGGCACAGGGAACAGAACGTTTTTCTCAAGTAATGGCACAGGTTGGAGCACTTTTTTCATCCGCAATTATTTCGCTCATCCTCTCTGTTTCTCGGCCATTTTCACTTGGCCTGGTTTGTTTGCTTTTGCTGACTTTTTGTTTCTATCTTGCCGTATTGCTCATCGTGGCAGTTGGCTGTGTTCTGCTGCTGCAGCACACGAGATTCTGTGAGAGAGCAGAAGGAGAAGAGAACCGGGTGACGACAAAGATCAAGAAGAAGAAGAAAGAGATGTTTGGTGGTGGTGGATGGATGGAGGTTCAACTAGTGAAGCGAAAAGAATGCGGAGGTTGTTTTGTTACGTTACTTGTGCTGCTGCTGCTGCTGCTGATAGTCAGCGTTAGAAAAGCAACATTTTGAGAGAAAACATGTTTCGCATTTTTTTCTTATCTATTCAAAATAACATGGTGTGTTGTTCACTGCCTATTTAGAATAACAAGCGTATCTCCTGTTTCACCTGTGTCCCCAATATTCACGTCTCTCTTCAAACTTTAACGAGAAGGAGGAAGAAATCAAACCGGGAGATTATAATAGGCATTTAGAAACTTTTAATGCGGAAATTTCAACCGTCTATTTATCTATTTAGTTGTGAACTTGAGATGAGAGGAACGACAATTATTTTCACTACTATTTATTACCTTGTTCTTGCTCTTCTTGCTCATTTTTTTGGCGAATGCTGCGTTTTCCTTGTGGGTGACGACGACGGTGACCACTGCTTGCAATTAGTGGGCAGCTAGAACATGAATATAAATAGTACTCAACATCATCATCATCATCCTCACCGTCGCATTGCCTTTTGCCTTGCATGCATGTTTATCGGATTGGGGCACTCTGTAATGAATGATAATAATGTAAGGTCACACTTGCACTCTTGCCATATAAATTATACATAAATAGCACCAGCAAAAGCACAATTTATGAACATGACCACGATGAAATTATATTATTATTCTAAACTGTGAAAAATGGTAGAAAAAGGTTGGTTTCGGTTGGTAAAGGGAAAATGGGAGTGCTCTGCTGCACTCTCTTGCCGCCGCCCTTTTTATTCCGAACAGTTTATGAATTACGCTCAGCGTCGTCGTCATGGACGAAAACATTTCATTTATATTATCATAAACATTTTCAAAAAACAAAGTTGCTGCCTTGTTATTATTATCGTATCAAAAAAGCAATAAGGGAATTATGGTTTTGTTTTGTTGGTTTGCTTAGTTGTGTGTGCAAACCACAGAGACCAGTTGAATAACCGTCACTATCATCATCTTTCTCGTCGTCGTCGTCATTATAATTTTAGGTACTTTGCTTTTTCTCTCTCTTTTCAATCACAGAGCTCTGGCCTTTTTTTAAAAAAATGTATTTGCCGATTTATTATTTTTTTTTAAAAAAGAACTTTTTTCTTTTAATATAAACTTTAAAAATCAACTTTCCATCGACATTCATCAACAACATTTTGAAGTTTTGCACTATTTTTTTTACAAAATCTGTTAAATATTTTCTACTTCTGTTAGTCTGTCTGTCTATCTATTTACCTGTCAAAAATGTCTTTAGAATTGTTCTTATTTTGAGCAAAAAAGGAAGAGAAACAGCGGTAAGGTACAAGCTTTCATGATGGTGCAAAAAAGGATAACACCACCCTATTCCCTCCTCTTGAACACTGTTGAATTATTATCGTCAATAGCCTGTCGAATAAAAAAAGCATATAAAAATAAAGCAGCAGCAGCAGCACTAAAGCGCACCATATTATTTTTTTTTCACCGGCCGGGGCAAAAATCTCCTTTGGCATTTTCTACACTTGTCAATCATCATATTGAGGGGAAAAAAACCAATGCGTTGTTGTGGCAATGCCAATGCCCCTTGAGAAAAAAATAATAATAAGATTGCATCGAGCTGATAGTAAGTTAAAGTAAAGTAAGTACGAAGAAGTAGAAAAAGAATGTAAGATTAAAGAAAAGAAAGAAAAATCCATTTTTTTTTCTTTTTCTTCTTTATTGTCCTTTGGCAATTTTCAATTTAGGTATTAGATAATTTTAGAAAACGGCAGAGAGGCAGCATGGTGGTGGTGGTGGTTAGTAGTATATAGCTTCTCTCTCAACTTTACAAATTACTAAACTCTCACCCTTTTTAATGCTTCATTATTCTTAGTTAGAAGGGAAAAAAAACTATTAAGTAATCTCAGCAGCAGCAGAGTATAAATTTATATTGATATTTTGATTTGCATTGCATTTCAATTTTTTTATTCAACATTGTCGTAATCATTATCATAATAATAATAACTACAATAATCATTAGCCTTGCTTTAATATTTCATCGGTGATGGCGAGGGACATGCAGTTCAAGATTACAGCAGCAGCAGCCATTTTTTAACCTGCAGCAGAGCAAAGTTTAATTGTGTTTTTCTTTTATATTTTTGTAAAGGCATTAGGCTAAAAATACAACGTATGTGTTGGTGTGCTCGTGTGTATTACAGAGAAAAAGAGATTTATTGTAATTCATTTGTAATGTGTTTGTTTCGTTACTATTGATTTGAAATGAAAGGAAATAGATTGGTTTGCAGGTATGCCATAAATAAACAAATGTGCATATACGCTAGCAAACAGGAAAAAATTGCAATGTCAGCAGGTTATATCATAATAATAATAATATTGCTGACAATCTGTTTTAAAAATCTTTAATCGGCAACAACGCTACTACTTCTACTACTACTTATTACACTACTATTTACAATACCGGTGGTGGTGGTGGCGGTGTTGGTCGGTGATGATGATGATAATGACAATGCAGCTTGCATCAAGGTGCACTAATATAAATGGGAGAAATTAAATAGGTGTTGGCTGAGAAGAAACGGCAACGACGACAGCTAATTATGATAATGTTACACCATTTTAAATTTTCATTCATTTTTTTCTCTCTCTCTTCTTCTTCCTCTGCTCTGCTTGTTGATAAAAGTAAGGGATTCCATAATAATATGACACGCTATATGCTGTGCAAATCATCAACTTAATAATAATAATTATTATTATTTTAGTATGAAAAAGTGTGGCATTGTGTGGTGTATTGTGATGGCGATAATGTAGGTAGAGCAGCAGTGTCGTTGTTCTTCTCTGCTGCTCTCTTGTTTTTGAGCTCTTATGTTGTTATGAAGTACAAGGCTGCTAGAAACACACACTCACCAAAATAATCTATTATTACTACGAAAATTGTTTAAAATGCTACATATAAATAAAATAACTCGACACGTTTATTTATAAAAGATAATAAAGTGGTTTCATGTAGCAAAATGTATTATATTTTTTGGAGGTCACGACGAAAAGAGCAAAATTAACTTTTTTTTTGTGTTCTTCCTTCGTTCGTTGTTGGTAGGTGCGCAGACATGTGGGGATATGATGATGGTGTCGTGTGTGTGCACGTTGGTTGAGTTGTAGGCTGTATTTAAAAAGATTATTGGAGCATTTTTTTTTGCTGAGAGCAAATGCAAAATAGGTAATAATAATATATAAAAACTGTAGCAAAAAATGCAGAAAAGTGACTGAGCAAGCAAACTTGCTTGGTTGTTGGGTGTGAATGAGAACAAGACGCCCAGAGGAAGTGTCTGTACGTGTATCATTGTACAGCAGCCCTCGACGTCTTCTGGTCTGCGCTTTTTTTAGTCCACTGCTTAGGCTGTTTTTAGAGTTACTACTGCTGCTGGTGCAGTCTAAATAGTCTAAAAGTGAAAGGGTTGAATAGTGCAAAAGTAACGGCAAATTGCATTTTTGCAACGGCTACAGTTAGCTGGTCGCTGCACAACCAAAAAACTACGACCAGGCGTCAGTCTACCTACACTTATTATTACCACATTACTATGGCCATGCTCATTTTTACATACGAATTTTTATATTTTTTGAACGAAAAAAAAATCAAAAGTGTATCATGAAATGACGACGATATGATGATAATATCATGTTATGATGATGAAGCGTGTACTCTAGTGCATTGTTTAAAATATGTAATAATAATTTGGTACGCTGACGCTGTTGTTACTGCACTCTATATAGAGTAATGCGCTAGCCCAATTCTTCTTTTTGAAAATGGGCGTGTAGCTTTTTGCGAGTTTAAAAAGAGTTTCCATAGGCGTGGTCAGAAACGGTTTGTTTGCCGTTTGTTGGCTATTGGATATGGATGTCGTGGAAGGAGTATAAAAAAGAAGCGATAAAATATATAAATGTGCCCAAGTACACTTCTTTTTAAACAAAACAGGCATGCGTGTGTATGTACATACTACGAAAAGAAATGTAATGAGTAATGATCCGTGAATCATCTTGAATGACGATGATAATAATGGTGGTGGTGGTGTAGTGGTCATTGACAATAGCTTAAAATATGACATAATATTTTATTAAGGATAACGGACGGACATGTAACAAGAAAGAAAGGCATGTGTGTGCCGCTTTTTCTTGTCATATTTTTGTCCTTATGTCATTATGTACGTCCAACGCCAACATTTGAGCGCAGGCTATGATTTTAATAGTAGTAAGTAGTAGTGGTGCGGGTAAAGTCATTACCTGTGCAACAGGTCACGTTACATTGCAACGGGCGTTGTTGTTGGACGTGCCACTCTGTTCAATTTTTATGTCAGGTTTTTTTTACTAATTGTAGTAGATTTTGAAGGTAGAATAGAAAAAAAAATAAATCTGTAATAAAGCAACGCCAGTAGTGGTAGCAGAGCAGTTGTTGCCGAAGCATATTATGATGAATGGGATGATGATGATATGTTCATCATTACATGATAAATTATGATAATCTATTAGATTCAAAAACAAGAAGCTAAAGTGCACAGGAAAAACATTAAAAGCGCTATCGTACAGCAAATTAATGACAGATGATGATGATGACCCATCCATCCAGCCCATCATTATTATTATTTATATTTCCATGACTGATGGACTGGTATGCGATGGTCACACAAAAAATATAGGTGAAAATAAGAAGATATATAGTAGTGGTCAAATGAGTCATAACTACAGTGACGCCACGCCGACACCACCAGCATCAAAAGATAAAAGGAATATTGAGAACACGAGAAATAAATTGCAAATGGCGAAACAAAAAAAAGTGTGCGATTGCTTCTAAAAATGGATCTCTCTGTCATTGTTGCACTACTTTAAAAGCAAAAAAAACAATGAGATGCATCATCGTATCTGTCCGGTTCAACAATGAAAATATAAAGTAAAGATCCAACTACAGAATTTTATTTTATTTTGGGGGGATGCAACCCACCACCAACCACGACCACTGCTTCTGCTCTCATAATGTGCAATGATGATGAATACTGTTCTAAAACAATAATGATGAATAAATATATTTTTTATACCATTATTGTAATTATTTTATCTGCTCTCCATGTCAGCGTGGTGGTGAGGTGAGTACAATTCCTTATCAGATGGAGATTAGCACGTTTGCAGTTCTTTGACAGAGCTCTCTCGCAGAAATGCAAAGCTGCTTCGAAGCAATTTGTATCAAGTTTGCTTGGCTGCTTGCCTAGACGCTGGCTGGTACTGCTAACAGTGCTCACTGCACAAGAATTTGTTTGTTGGATTGTTGTTTCCTTTCCTGCTGCTGCCATGCCGTCGTTGTCGTCTACAACAACAACAAAAAATTGCAGTGGTACAGATTGCAATTTTGTAGTGGAGTTCAATTTTTTTTTTATTACTATTTATCTTTGGCTGTGTGGTTATTACTGCCAAGTCAAGTTACCATTTTTGTACTGCTTTTCTAAAATAAAAAGTGCATGTGTTTATGTGCGTACCTTTTTAGCAGTCTGTATACTGTTGCCTGCTACCTTTCCTCATGCCAATGCAATGATGATTACATGATTCCTATTAGTACCTTTTTCTTCTGCTCTATTGTTGCGCTGTGACTGCTGGTGGTAGTTTTGCTGTTACATTTTTTACTACTGTATCATGTGAATCATGATGATGTTTGATGATTTGTTGGGGTGATAATAATAATAATAGTAAAAAAAGCAGAAAACAGTCGGTGAGGGCAAGAGGAAGTGTTCTAGAAGCTGTAAAATAAAATGGTAGCAGCAGCAGCAGCGGCAGAGATTACACTTTTGTAATAATAATGAGCAAGTACCATTTTCAACACTTATCTCTGATTACTTATCATTGATAATAGTAAATAAAATGGTAAAAAAAATAAGGACGATGTCATTATTATTATTGCTGCTGCTGCTGCTGCTGTGTGGGGGCAACTGAGGTTTATGTTTTTAAAAAAGTGAATTTTATATCGATTGTTTAACTTTGCCTATGTATATTTAGCTCATTGAAAGGAGAGACGCTTCCATTCAAAAGTTAAAAAAAACATATAAGTGTATCATGACAGCTGTGCTGGGAGATGAGATGACTATCAAGGTGGGGAGATGTTGGCAATTTGATTGTATTAATTTGTTGGATTGTTTCTCTATTTTTTTGGGGGTGAAATTATGGGTATTTTGAGCACAATCTAGATTTACAATTTGAGATAACCCATTTTTTATTTACTCTGTTTTAAAATGTTTTTGGAAAGCCTTACATCCAAGGCAAGTACACGTTTACACATTTCATTTTTTAAAAAAATTCTGCTGCACAGAGACGAGCAGCATAGCAGCAGCAGCGTGATGATGATGATGATGAGAATTAGGCACTTCCAGGAAATGATTTTCCATTGGATGGAATTAGAGAAGCAAACAACCAGAAATGGTACATGGCCGAACACATATTATATTTAATACTATTAAATATTACATACTTACAACCTCTGCCTTTCACTCTTGTCACTTTTACAAAAAAACAACAACAATGCAACTGCTTTAGTACACCACCGTTGTTTGCTAGTGACTCTCTTAATGAATGAACATAAAAGTGTAATTATAAATTAATAGTAAAAATTAGAGAAATGCAATAGCAATAGTGTAATAGAGAAGCGATCTGCATAAAAATTAACAATTTCTTTTACCTCATGTGTCAGTTGAAAGTTCACCAAAGTGTACAAAGACACAACAACGGCACAGCAGCAACAGCAGCAGCTTGTCTAAAAACACAGTGCCGTCGTCATCATCACACAAAGCTGTACTCCTGCTGCGTGCACTGCAAGCAAGCACCTTGTAAAATTATTATACATGTCTGCAGTTTATTTTTTACAGAAAACTATCCAATTTCTAGTAATGAGTGTGGTGGTGGTACTACAAGTGAAGCAGTTGATACAGCAGTTAAAACTCATTAAGAAAGGAAGCAAGGATGCGTAGGTATTTTTAGCCACTACTCGCGTAATACCATAACAAGCTGCTATTCACACAACAACTGCAACTGCGTGAAAAACCACGACGATGACGACGACGAGTACTACTCCTCATTCATTCATAAATATTCATTCATAAAGCGTACAATTAATTTTATTATTATTATTATTATTATCATTGTTATACTATTAATATAAATAGGCATAGATGTTGCCCTCTCTTTGCACTTTTGTTTTGTTTTTGCTGCGGCTGCAGAAAAATTGCTGAGATACGCGTATCTAGAGAGAGACCTGACCTGTGTAGGCAAAATGCACTTGTGCGGACATAAGTATACATATATATTTTGTAACGGCAAAAAGAAACTTTGATGTAGCTTTACCTGCTTAACCCACTCGTTATGTTGTACTACACTACAATGTGTAATGAATTTAATATTACTTTTTTTTCTAGAAAAATAAAAAAATACACATTTATTATTATCATTATTATTATTTTGTAGCAACGCGACAGACAGTAGGTGAAGTATGAAAATTAATAATAATAACGAAGAAAAGAGGAAAAGTGAGAGTGACAAGAAATGAAATGACAGGAGACAAGACACGAGCAGAAATATATTTTTTGGACCTTTTTCATATAATGAAAAAAATAATAATGACCAAGTTGTGCGATGTTTCTTTCTCGATCTAATCTTTTGACTGTAAAACTGTCCATCATCCTCTCGTCATTACAATTTTTTGTCAGCAGCGCCTCATCATCATCATCGTCGTCGTCGTCGTCATTCTTCTCCTTATGTTATCATTATCATACGATAACGTGAACTGTCGTAATATAAATAATAATAAATAAATAAATAAATAAATAAATAATGGAGGTACAAAAGCTATTGGTTGCTGCGCTTTGTTGTCATGGAAACAAAACAAGAGAGTTAGAAAAAAGTATTGTAAATGATGCACATTGTGCACATGGCAGCTATAAATCTATTAGTAAATGCGACATTCTTCTAATTCCATCACACTTACATTTTTTAAGGAATTATTTAAGAAACAAAAGCGTGGTGGTAAAAGTAGCGGACAAATAAAAAAGATTTTTTTAGGCATTTTGGCAAAAAAAATCGTGTTTGCTGCTGCGCTTTGCTGCAGTCTTTTTTAGGTAATTACACAATGCTGCTGCATTTAAAACTTGTGCTTACTTCGTGCGTCAATGTAAATCCACTTACGGCCGTTATACCTAAGTATACATGCCACTGTTCCACTTTCTTTCGGCGGATGATGGCAAATTAAGCTGTTTATTTTATTTTTTTCCCTCGCAAATCTGATTACAAAGTATTTTATTGTAATTCAAAATTGCATAAGAAATTCCGAGTCTGTCTACGGAACACAACATTATTGCTAATTTCTTTGACTCTTTTATTTTCCATTCCCTTCTTCTTCTCTTCTCGTTTTTGAGAAGGAGAGACATGTATGCATTGACGGTGGCGGCATACCATTCATTACAAATCTACTACAACGTAATTGTTTAGTTTGAGTTTATCCAATCAATCAAATTAAAAGATGCTTATTTCAAATCGGCACTAACTAGTACTTGCCATGGCAATCAGAGTTTATCTATTTCAACTACTCAGCTTTTTTTCTGCTACTATCATCAATCGTTACTAGGTGTAATGATTATCATTATTCATGATGATCGTTAAGCTTTTGAAAGAAAAGAAACTATCGACCTCTTAATAATCTTGTTGCAAACTAGCAGTGGTAATAGTAATCATGTACTGCTCAGCTCTGTTTGTCTTTTGTTAACAACGTGATGGCGGATGCTGTTTGTTTCTCTCCGCCAATTTTTAATAATAATAATAATAATAATATTGGCTTGATTGAGAATGAGTCTTGTGACAGGAGTGGAACGTTCAAGCGAGCAAATAGAAAAAAAAGAAAAAAAATAGAATATTTAATGAGCAGCAGCAGCAGCCAACAGAGGAGCTCTTTTTATGCAACCCTTTTCTTTCAAAAAGATTACCTATTTAGATTCGTAAATGAAATGGAAAACAATAAAAAATGGAGCCATCAAAGTGTACAATCAGCAGCCTAGCAAACAACAAAAATTCAGTGAGCGTCGACAACGCGTGACAGATAAATCCGCTGTACAACACAAGCAAATGAACAACCTACTTAAATATTTTTAAAAAAGAATTTTTTAAGTATTATTAAATGACGACACACGTTGAAATTCAAGAAGAAGAGACTGACTGGCTATTAGTTAAATGTGGGAATTGCATAAAAAATTATGCAGTAGTTAATTTGCATTTAGAAGGTAATAAGTGGAAATAAAATTGGAAAAAAAGAAGCAGAAATGAGTGTGCTTATGAACATGTTGTTGGGGTGGTGGAAGAAGAAATAATAAACGAGAAGCTGACCACGTGCACGGCTAGGCTCTAATAATACATGTGTGCTGTGCTTCTTTTTTTGAATCTTTGGCTGTGCGAATGAGTGAAAAAGAAAGGGAAGGGAAATATATAACGGCAGCAGACTTGTGAGCAGCGCAATGAAAAGGAAGTTGATGATTGAAGATGAGCAGTGTAGCGTAGCGTGGCCTGACTCTGGCTTATCATCATCATATCCCACACCTGACTTTACACAAAGTCATTATTGTTGCTAAACCAGTAGGGAATTTATTGTCAACGTCATCATTCCTTTCTGTACAATAATACTACTTACTTTTTTTCCTCTGCATTTTACCAGCCTGTTTAAAATTAAAGACGTTGTTTTTAGAGCTACAACTTTAACTTGATAATCACTTGGATTGTCATTTTTTTCTACTTTTATTTTATTTTTTTATTACTAGCGCCACGCCACTCTTACAGCGTGATAGATTATTGAGTGAATTGGTGCATTATCACCATCATGAAACATTTGTCAAGTGAGGAATCTCAATACTAGTAGTAGTGCTGATGATAATAATAATATGCGAATCCCTAAATCCCTACTTCTCATCGTAAAAAATCCAATTGTATTAAAGTGCTCGGCGTGTAGTATTTGTTTGCATATATTTATGTATTTATATATAGCTAAAAGTAATTATCATCACCTAATCAATAATGCCGTCATAATATGTCGTCGTCGTATGTGGTAATAGAGCAGTAGTGTACAACAGAGAGCGTCGTCGTCGTCGTCTTTTCTCGATCATCATCATTATCATTTCATTGCCGCATCATCATCTTTGTTGCATCGCACACTTGCGCATGCACAAGTACGCGCACCTTGTTAGTATGTAATGAGGACACGACGACGACAAACAACAGCAGCAGCGGTTGTGTGATAGAAACAAATGAAAAAAAATTGAAATGAAATGGAAACACGGGCAATAGTAAACAATTTATTATTTATTATGATTATGCAAGTTATGCAAGTGTAACGTCGTAACATTATAGTAGACAGTAGTAAAGTAACCAACAGCAACAATGCGTATAATACTAATTGCAATAATGGTAATGGCGGCAGTGGTGGTGGTGGTGGCATAGTAATACCTAATCACTGCTCTTTAT
>JAHZMT010004708.1:0-10645 GCA_027743785.1 Sinhomidia bicolor | reverse complement strand
GGTGGTGGTGGCATAAATGTGATAAGTTTGTAAAATGATTCCTGTTTAAAAATTTAAAATATCTGACTAGTTTAGCAAAAATGCAAAATTTTCAAGCAAAGCCTACGAATTATACATTTTACATTATTTAGCTATCATGTTGTTTATGTATTTAGCCAACTACACAAGATATTCGCTAATTAACATTTCTGTTTTGGTTAAAAAATTGAGGTATTATTTATTTATTCACACAACTTACAAGATCTGTTATTATTATTACGTATGTACATATTAAATGACAATATTCACTGTGGAAATGCTCCATTTAAATTTAAAGTGTCATAGAAGACGTTACAGGTACTTGCTTTCAAAACTTTAGTTTAATATTAAAATTATTGATCATGCTTGACTAATTTTAAAAGACTTTGTTGTTTAATGGACATTCTGTAAAGTAGTGAGTGATACTAGGTAACGTTGTAAATTGAATTCATTCAGTCAATGTAGCTAATAGAGGCGCTAGATATGCTAGGTTCACGTTCTTCGTTTACCACCATTTCCGGTTGTGGTGGTTCAGGTGGTGGTGGTGGTGGAGGTGGTAGTGTGCCTACTGCCGATCTTTTCTTAGTTTTAGAGCCAGCACTGCCGCTGTCTGTTGAGCTGGTGGATGGTCTTGTCAGATCAATTCCTTTTTTCTTTTTTTGGCCTGGCTTTTTCAGAAAGTACTTATGCACCGAGTACACCAATCCAACAATTGAAAGTGCAAAGCCAAGAAACAAAAGAATCCATTTGGCAATACCGATTATATACAAGGGTGTGAAAAGTTGACCTTTCAGCTTGTCTACAAACTCATCGGGAAGTTCCGCATTCTAGGGTAAACACAATGTATATATAATGCATTTTAAATAGCTAATTAAATATATAGCCTATTGTTTAATCACTCTAAAACTTACTTCGTCTGCCCAGGCAATAGGAAACAGTGTCCTTTTCGTCAGACCCTGGAACGCATGAACCTTTCTGTTATGATTCACTTCAATATTAAATTGAAGTCTTTTGTGAGCTCGCATTGTCAGACCCAGTGTCTGAAAGCAAACGATAATTTGACTTTAAAAAGGATTCATTACAGAAAATACATTTAAACAATTTATTATACCGGTTCAATGTCAAGGAAAGTTGAATGTTTTGCCTCATCCGCTGGCTCCTGTCCCGAATCCAAGTACCGAACATCAGCTCCCATAAAATGAGGAGGTGAAATCCACAATGGGGCTGAAAATGATGGAATTTTAAAAAAACATTAAAAAATATCCCCCGCTCAAAAAGTACTTTTTGCTTCTACACAATTTTTTTAAATAGTAAAATGAATAAGAGTACCCTTGAAACAAGGTTCCAAAGCCATCACGCCCCTATACTGACACTTCTCTACGTCATCCTCCATACAAAAGCACCGATTTGATGGAGTATCTCGAGGATCTCCGAAAGCATCACTGGAAGCGGTGAATCTATACGCGGGAATGCCTTTAAATTCCACGTCCTCCGCATACACAATAGGAAGTGCTCGGCATACCTCTGGACCAAACGCGTAGATGTTTGTTTCTCTTGTAATGAAGGGGGGCAGAAGAGAGCCATCTGTTCCAGCCAACTCATCACAATGAGTACCTGGTCTCCAGAAACCCACGTTGCGTTTTCCATTAAACGTTTTTATGCGACCAAAATTCTCAATTCCGTCAACGCCAGTGTACACTTCCCATTCTTCAGAGGGAGTTCCATTTTTCTTTTTAAAAATAAAATGCAAAATGTTATTTTCTTAATTTTAAAAATAAATTATAACCATACTTTCTTTTGAAATTATGTTACCCCTTTGAATAGTCCAAATCTTCCACCTGAAAATTCCTTTGGCAGCGCTCTTCCCAATATACTGTTGGTGAAGGTGCTCACATCCCAACCTGTGAAGAGAAACTCGTCGACTGTAATATTTCGTACCAGCATGGGTTCCCCTTTTAAAATCACGTTCCCAAGTAGAGCAGCAACCATATCCAGTGGAATCATTTTCCTTACTGCGTAAATCATACTCTAGTAAAGGACAATTATTAGTATGACTGTTCATTAAATTTTGTAATAATTCGATTTTATTCAATTATTAATTTCTTTTGCTTTCGTACTATAAACGGCAAGTTAGGAATAGTAACCAAATCGCTTTCCATGTTGCTTCCAGAAAGTTTCTGGTCGAAAAAGTATGTTCTCACTTGCTTGTACTTGACTGTATTAGGCCCATCTTCCTGTTTTAGATCCACCTTTGTAAGTTTTTGCCTGAATGAAAAGAGAAAAATAGTTTGAAACCTAAAACTTGCAGAGAAATAATTTAATGAGAAAAAAGCTTTTTTAAAAATTACAGATAAGTATACGGTCCCTTTTCTTCAAATATAGCTTGCATTCCGTTTTCAACTTCGTCCGGATTTTTTACACTTTGAATCCAAAAGGTAAGGTAAACTGGAATAGGAGCCTTTTCCCATCCTTTCCATATTTCATTTCCCGGCACTAGTCTAAGATTCTGTAGTATCGCTGAATGAATAACGTTCGGAAATACAATCCAGAAAATTACAGAAAAGAATAGTGCTAACAGCAGACCCGGAAGTGTGTATAAAGTTATGCCAGCACATTTATTCATTTTAAATTTTTTTGTTTCCAACACGAAAATTCAACTTTTTGATGCTGACTTTCCATTACACCGAGTGCGGTATCAATGCCTGAGCTACGTTTGCTTCATCACAATCGGGAGCAAAGTTAAAATATGTTAATTGTATTAATATATGTCAGGGTTGTATTGTTCTTCTTTTGGGTTTCATTTTTGCACTTGAAACAAATACAAGTGGGCTGCAGACAAGTTGAGTCTGAGCTTCAGAATAAGTCCTGTATTTTTGACCTGACACAGAAAGTTATTCAAGCCACACGAACCAGTTTCTTTTTCTCTTATACGTCCATTCTAGCCCATGTCGTCATTAACTCACAAGCCAACCAATTTTATCACCCTTTAGGGATATTCATAATAAAAAACCTTTTACTGTGACTTGTTAATTAGATCGTTATTAATTATGTATATCGTATAAGACTTCTCCCCTCACAGTTCAACGCTTTCTTCTTATTGCTTACTGCTCATATCATCATCGTCGTTGATGTAAGTAAACATGTAAATTTATTTTATTTTTTTTCTCTGCTGACGACAAAGCTATTAATGAATATTGCAGAAAAAATAAGCTATAGAAGAGACAAATATTTCTCTGGAACGTGTAAATGCTTTCTTGTGTAGATGTGTACATAGCGTTTATATACACAAGACTGACTTTATCCATTATAGCAGACCTAACTGTTATCATTTTTGTTTCATAGTACCCTCAGCAGATTCTATTGAAAAATATTTACCCATTCCATAACAATAATACCTAAGTTTATTTACTCTTTACTAAAATAGGCTGAATCTTTGATATTTTCTTCGTATAAAACTAGTCCAAATAGCTTGTCTTGTAATTAGACATTATAATGAAACTGACCGTTTTCTGAACTACAAGTCTGAAACTGTGTCGGTAAGTAGGTAAAGCAGATCAATGGGGATGAGAGGTAATAAGCTGGTAAATTTGAAATTACCAGTAGAATGATGACCCGTGTGTCTCGTCTCTAATGCACATTTATGTATATATTTTCAGGTTTTATTTTTTTACTATTTTGTCAATAGAATGCCAATTTCTGACATGACATATTGTTATGTCTTATTAGCTTAATTAGTCAATGCAACGTGTGTTCATCATAAAATACCTGCTACGTATTTATTATTACACAACGCTAAACAAAACAAATACATATTTGGATGACTTTCACTTGTTATTTAAAAGTTTTTTGTTTTGAATAGTATGAAAAAAATGTTAGACTGACTTGTAGGTTGTTTTCTAAAAGTAGATAGGTAGATGAACGCGTGGACAAGCAAAGTAGTGTACCTACCTATGTAATGTATATATAGAGTACACTTGTTAGTGTTCAGGGACAAGCTATATACACGCTTCACTTATCATCATATATTCTCATAGATAGGTAGTTATTTATTTAGGCACGCGAACTTTCTTAAACGAACATGTGCGTTAGACTTATATGTACTTTTCTAGGTGCTTGTTGCCACGAAAGTCGTGTATCCTACGACAAAAGACGCAATATTAATTCATTTATAATAAACTGCCAAGGGTAAACTGGTAATATATTATGTTGACCAGAGACAACTTAAGTGGTTAAATATGATGATGGTGATGGCGACAGAAACAAATAGCTTGTCTCTGTAATAGAAATAGTAACAGCATTGACTATATCTTCGTATATAATACGGAACTATTGCAATAAAAAGCCACAGGGAACGGAGCAGTTAAATGCTACAAGAGAAATTTTTTAAACATTGCAAGTACGCATTTGAATGTAGTTATTCGTAATCCAAGCTGCTCTTTTCGATGGAATCAATAATTCTTGCGGACATATTCAGTTCAGATTCTCCATTCTGCAACAATAAAGTAAAATATTACACTACTTGATCCTGTCTTATTACTATTACTGAATTTATTTAAAAGTAATACTTTATTAAATGTGTATGCTATTTTGCATAATTTGATTTACCTTCAACATTCTCAAAGTTTGACGTCCATTTCTCCAGGACTGCGAATTGCCATCTCCGCCACCGAGAAGAATATCCAAGTCACTACTGGCGTCAGCTATTACGCTTCGTTTCTTTCGGTATCCGTAGTAGTATCGCTGACTAATTCTAGCATAAATAAAGAGTATTCCAAAGATGACCATGAATACAAGTCCGATACATGCCAGTCCGGTTGCATAATCTGCAAATGTGATTCTGTTTCCATAATAGCCAGGAGTGTAAAATGAAGGATAACCACCACCATAAAAGACCCGACCGGAAGCAGTACCCGCAACTGCGTCATGTATCGTTTCCATTCCAATTGCTGAGGGAACCAGTGGGTCTGTTCCTAAAGTTAAATTCTTAAATGCGCCCATAATATCGAATTTCCCAATATTTTAGCCACCAAAAATGTGGTTTGTTATTGGTAAAATATTTTTTAAAAATATAAACAAATAAAAATGGCAATCAATACGAAATTGTGAGCGATGCTTTCTCAAGGGAATGTTGTTAGGGAATGACAGGAGGTGAAAAAATGGGAACGTTCAATCAACAAGATATATATACTTATATATGCAGTAACACCTTCTCTTTTTTTCTGGTACTTATGATGCTAGAATATCATAATCCTTTGTGCAATAACAAGTCTTGAAAAAATATAAAATCCAAATAGAATGCTGTGTTGGTGTGTGAACTGGATGGAATGCGCAAAAGGTAAAAGACCACATACAAAACATACAAAATAGCCAAGTGAATGAAGTCACAAAAAGGTGCGTGAAAAGGTACGCTATTGCTACCTACAGACAGTTCAAGGGTGGCCAACAACCTTTGTAAATTTCGGGCTGTTTATGAACTTGAAATTTTATTGTGAACACTTTGTACATATGATTCCATATCACAACAGTAGAATGGGATTAAAAATGTTGACAAAGAAAAGAAAACGTGTTAAGTTACATAACGGATTTTTGCTGGGACTGGAACGGGATTTTCCAAAGCGTGTAATACACTTGACGTCAATTGTAATCCGGCATCCTGGTTCTGTGTGAAATTATACAGTAATGAATGTGTAACAAGTAATTGGGAACTGATTAAAATTAATAGCAGACTATATATTAAAATAAAAAAAATTTTCGGTATTTTATTTTATTTTCATTACCACAAAATTTGACGATCTGTATATGTGAGGTTGTTGTGGAGGATACTGAACGCGACTACGGTAGTAAGTGAGGAACATTATAAAAATGACAACAATAAATGCCCCAACAGTGAAAAGAACAGAGTGTCCAAATGATGAGAACATGAAAATAGGAATTCGGATTTGCTGTCCATATCCAAACCTGGAAGGCAAATAAATATTTGCTGTCACATAGCCTATCATCGTGTCGTTTTTATTTTTCTGAGAAGTATAACAAAGTAAACAAAGTACAAGACAAATCAATTTAGTTTAGAAGATAAGAAAAATCTGACTGGAATAGAACAGTAATGGTTTAGGACGGATTACACAGAAGAAAAAATGGAAAAGCAAGTTGAGAAGTGTATAGAAAAGGATTTGAAGAGATGGAGAATGGAAATGCGGTACAAATATCAAGCAGCAAAGGTATTTTCAAGGTTGTGCACATGTAATAATGATGGCATACTGGATAAAAATGTATATATATTATGCATTATGAAGTGTATGATTGTTCCATGGGGTTGGTGAACTTATAGTACTAACTTGATATTTGTTACTGGGTGCATATAAATAATTATGCCAACGTTTGTGTTTAGAATAAATGTTTACTTTTTATTTGTGAAACATTTTCTTGTATAAAAAACACAAAACTGCAAACAAGCAAGTGACTTTATAAAAAACCAAGTATAAATTGCGAAAATGTACAATTGACTAATTTTTACGTGTCTGAGGATTTTGGCAAGTAAGTACTTTAAAGTAGTTTGATCTAACCTCCTTCCCACCTATTGGTAAATATGCTTGTGGAATTCTACCCTCTCTTTCTGCCGCAAATCCTATAGTATCCTCATATTCCAAGTCCACTGAAATCATTTCATGTCCATACGCCACATAGGTGGTTCCATAGTTCTCCTGTTCGGAAAGCCTACCTGCTGGTACCGCCATCTTGAGTAGCTTATCTCCTTTGTGCGCAGTGGAATACTCCAATTTATAAACAGAATCTGAGTTTCGTACTCCGCCAGGAATTAAGAGAACCTCTGTTCCTGCTCCAACTTTGTAGAGCTCTTCTCCGTTGTATGTAAAGGAACAGACTTTCAGAGCCCAAGTAAATTTGCCAAGAATGATCTCGCCTCCATAAGACACCCGACATGGATACAAGGGATATCCCATACGATCCTGGTATCCAAAACTGTGCATATGATCCTCATGATCTCGAACGAGTTTGTCAATAGGCATCCATCTGTGTCTATTGCAACCTCCACAGCCGTATAAAAGGTTGATATAATCTATATCCAAAAGACTTAGACCTTCACTTACTTGATAACCACATCCGGAAACATTTTCATTTCTAGGCCAGCCACCACTGCACCACCCGCATGGAAAATGCATTAGACTGGCATAGTCATAAAATCCATAGTGGTCTTGGTTATCATCAAGCTTGTGAGGAATTTCTTTTTCCGTGCAGGTGTGCCGGTAACTAAGATATGAGTCTCTTATCGGTCGCTGGTGCTCATGTCCCAGGCACAGAGCGTGACCTAGCTGATGTATAACCATTTCTTTGAACCAGCACGGTTTTCTCAGTGTTACAAATTGTTGACCACCTTTCATGCAGACATCGGATAAGCTGCAGGGTCCGCTTTTGCTGGAAGTGATGTTAATGTAATTGCCACTCCGAGTTGCACTCTTAATCCAGGGTTTGAAGCGGATACAAGTTTTACTATGAAACTCGCTGAATGCCTCGTACACCATCGCAATCTGGGCGTTGGTTAGCCTCTCCTCATCTATCACAAAGTACACCTGACCTCGAGGCCATAACCGTCCCAATTCGGAAAATGCAAGACGGCCTGAAACTTGGTTATTTTTTTCTTCCTTGTTTAGCTCCATTGCCGACTTTTCTAGCTCAGAAGCTGGAACGCCACAAGTGGGCGTTTCTAAGGAGGATATTTCATTTTTGTCTGCCGCCGTGGTAGCAGAATATACTGAGTTGGTTAGAAACGAAATGATAAACGGGGCATTGCAACAACACAACCAAATAGTGTTGATATAACGTGAAAATAGCATTTTGTTGCAATAATATTTTGTTAACGAAGCTGAAACTTTAGAAACGATAGTTTGACATTATGTAATGTTGTCAACTACCGCAGTATTTATACTAGTTTTAAAAGCGTTAAAGGAATAGAGAGTTAAAAATTTTTATGAATTGAAATTGAAACATGTCTGCATATTTTATGCAATATTGTATTTATTTCCCAAATAAAATATTATTTCATATTGTTACATAATTGTGCTTCCTGCTGCATAAATAATAAGTATAAAAGTATAAATATTATAATTTCTAAAAAAAATTGTTACAGGCTATAACAACTAATAATTTCAAATGTGCAATGTGTATTAGAAACATTATTGTACAACATATTTCATATTATGCTAAATTTGTGTTTCACCCTGTACCAACTTTTATTATCATTCATTTGAAATTTAAATGCAGTAAAGTAGTAGTAGTATGTTTATTGACGTATGTATGTATATGGGACGGTGTAGATGATGATAATATATGTACATGACAAAAAGAACAAACTATGTCGTCGTATTTATTTATACAAAACATGTGTCCAACAGTCCAACAAAGCACTTCACATAGGTATTAGGTTGTACTACTTTCAAAATTAAACTTTCAATTTCTGCCATTTTTTTCAAACTGATCTGATTTAATAATTAAATTTATTGTAAACATTTAGTGAAAGCATAGCATAATTTTGTTTACGTGCAGTATTATTATGACGTGAGCTAAATGTAAAATGTAATAAAAGAAGTGAAAGTTGCTAAAAATGATCCAATTTCCAACATGTGTGTTACAACAAGTTAATTTCCTGGTTCCGTTAAGATTATCTATAGTTTTAATAGAATTCATATTTTGTTTGCATTTTAAAACTATAAGCAGCCCTCGATTTCGTGCTCTCATTTTTTGTTTTACCAACTCAGTATTATTAGTAAATTGTAGTAAGTAGGCAAAGATGAGTTTTTGCAGTAGTTGATAATCCACAGAATGAAAAAAAAAATCAATTTTGTTGTATTAATTTGGATTCATTTGATGCTGTCAGTGATTGAAGCAGGAATATCCCAAATGTAAAAATCACATTCAAAAAGCTTAGCATGAAAGGCTTGGTCACAATAAAACAGCCTAATCCACTCAATCCCAGTTTTGGTTCACCATTTACTCGCTTGTCAAGTCTTGTAACCTTAAAAATGACAACAAACAGTAAATACATAATCGCAACAGTATTACAAAAATAGATAAATAAATATTTTAATATTTTGTACTGGATCATTTTTAAATTGCGACGGACATTGCATCACAATGTCCCTTGTCTTATGTGCATGCTCATTCACTCTCGCCCAGAAAAGGGAATTTAGAAATACTCTCACAATAATATGAATAAATGACCAGAAACTGTAAATAGAAATAATCACAGTTTCTCCACCAACATAAGGGTTTAGTTTATCGACTAACTACAATGAAAATAAACAATAAATTAAGTAAATTAGTACAAACATGTATTCAATTAGTTTTGGTGAGAAAATAGCAATGTAAATGCTGTAAATTTTACGCAATGTAAATGCTGTAAATTTTACGCAATGTAAAACGAGTTCTAATTAGCAAAAGATGTCTATTTACATGAGTGCAGAGAAAGAATAGGTTCATTGTATATGAAACATAGACAACAGGCGAGAAGAAGTTATTTACGGTTTCCAGTACAAAACAAAGAAGGTCATGGTCCTTAACCAATTGATTCCAACTTTGCTGACCTTTGAATAAAAGATGATTATTTAAATTGTAAGCATTGCTTTATATGTATTAATTTTTGCATTATCTAGTGACTAGTAATAGGGATAAAATGTGACTCTCAGACTTTGGTAATGTGCGGTAGTACTGACGTGCATGTCACTACTTTCCAATCTATTCGAAAGAAGAATGTCCGTTGCCATTCGATTTAACGCTTGAAACTGAAAATAGAGAGCTCTTCCAAGCAAAGCCATTAGAACCTCGGAATAATTAATAGAGTACCAAATGAGTTTATGGCCAATGAATGCGACTAGACAGAAAATGGGTTGATCCCAAGATTCCCAGGTTTCTTTGGTCTTGTAACCCCTGTGACAAAATATTTGGACTGATGAATCGTTTGTCACTGTTTCCTTTCCATGCTTAGCATCGTAGCCTGCAGAAAGAAAGGAAACCTGCAAATACTAGAAAATAACACTGTATTTCTCCATTCAATTAGGTAAATATATTTATGTACTATTGATATGGTCGAGTTGTGGAATAAACTGCAAATGTAGTAGCATATTTTCCAATACAGTTGATGAAAAAACGACAATGCATATAAGGACAGTAGTGAACTTCAAATTTGTATCTTTCCGAGTGTACACTAAATTTGAACTGCATTTTTCCCAACTTTTAAAAATCTTCATGAAATTGCATCGGTGCATGAAAAAATGAACATACAGGAAAAGTCCCCATGATGCAAATATGGGAAGTCTAGCATAATTTACAACATCTATTGTACTGTATTTCCGAACTCCAAACAATGGTAAAGAAACAATGCCAAGTGTAGACGCACACGCAGCAAACATTATACAAACAATACTTGTCAGTCCAGCAATGCTAAAAATTCTGTAAAGTTGGAAGTCATGACGAAACGTTTATAAAGTATCAATAAAACATAGTAAATACTAATTGCATACTTTGTATACTGACCTGAATTCCACACGGTTTAGTGGGTATCTCCCCATCAGCACAAACGTTGGCTATGTGTCGGCATAGCCAACAACACTATTGG
>JAHZMT010004707.1:0-16361 GCA_027743785.1 Sinhomidia bicolor | reverse complement strand
CTAAACAGGTATTAAAAGAATCTTCATGTTTTGTGGTGAGTCGGAAGTACCGACTGCTGGTAAAGATTCTACAGGCCTGCTAAATTATGATCCTCTTCTCCTCGAAAAAACAGATTTTCTCTTTGAATTACATTCAACAATAGCACAATGCCATCACTACCATGTATGATGATGATAGATGCCCGTAAATTCGAGCTAGTTCTTGTCAATGTTAAACTATAGGTGCCCTGCCGAACATACACACGACCAGCTTGTTTGGAGCTTTTTAACCAAGAGATGATGATGATGTGGGAGATGGGGAGTACAACAGACACGACACGAACCTCTACGGCTCTCAGTCTCCTACTCTCTCGCAAGCAATGGAGCTATGGAAGGATTATTACGAGTTGCTGTTGGTGCTGGATCCATCCGCATCCGTAAGTAGAAAAAGTGGAGTTGTATAGTTATATTAAGAATACATAATATGTAAGCAAAAATTGTAGTAATAGTGCAAGTGCACCACCACCATGTATGTATGTGGGGCTATGTACCTACCACTTACTTCTCTCACATATTCTCTCACCCTTTGCATTAAAAGGGGAGAGAATTCAAGCTTGGGTTCTCTTTCTCTCTTCTTGGTCGTCCGTCAGTGCAAAAGGGAACTTGAAGAACGTAACTTGGCTGTAGTAGTAATAAGTATAACTGACATTATATTTAGAACTGGTCAGTTGTAAAAAAACTAAAGATATCTTTGGATAGTAGTACCTCCACCACTCTGTCGTTATTGTTACTACTACTTACGTACAAAGCCCATTATCATAGATGCCGACAAGTTTGGCTGGACATAATAAAAGTATCGATGATAAAAGAAAAGGAGGATTTTTAGAAAAGATCCGGAAAGTGTGTATCAAGAAAAAACATGCCTGAAGTGCATAATAGTTTAAGTGACAATGATTTCCGGCTTTTAATATGAACATTTGTAGTGTGTGTAAACTAGTTTGGACGTTGTAGTTGTGATTCTGGGAGAAAGTAAGACGCTGCTGAATTAATGTTTCATACTGTGGTTTGTGCTTATCAGTGCAATGAAGTGACGCTGGAACGGCCAGGAAAGAGTTGTGGAGGTGGTCAAGTGTCAAATAAAAAAAACTATATGTATGACTGACGGTGGGACAAGAAAACATTTGGAATTTAGTGTTGTTTGCATGAGTGTAGTTATTAACCATGCATATAGGTAATGAGCAGAACAGAAAACTTTTTATTATAACTGCTATCGTTTCATAATTGCTGCTCGTCATAATTGAACGTTGTGTTAAGTAAAAACATTCATTCTTCTCAAGAAATAGTCAAGTGTCAGTACAATATAAATAACATGACGGCCGAAGGGGTGGACATAGATTTATATGCTGATGATATTGAACAGGATTTTAATTCTGTAAGTCTTCTATGCTGCATTTTCATGTTTGCTATTGTGATTTTTGTAAATTTATTATTTTGCTTGTTTTTATGTAATTACTAATTAGTGTGTCTGTGTGTGCCTGTGTGTGCCTGCGTGTGTGTTGTGAGTAGTGTGTGTGTAGTGTGTAGAGTAGAACAATGCTATATTGTCTTTGCTTTTTGTTCTTTTGTTTTGCAGCAAGATGAATTTGGAGGGGAAGGCGTTGACCTTTATGATGATGTCATTACGAATTCCTCAGGAAGACGAGACTCTGAAAGTGGAGAACCGGGAGCTGAGTCAAGCCCCTCAGCATCTACATCCACCTCAAATAATGTGTCGTCTAAAACAAACTCCTCGGGTGAACACAAAGAAGGAATTCAGCCATTAAGGAAACACCAAGTATACATAGGGAATTTGACCTGGGTAAGATTTTGCTGATTTCAGGGCACTAAAACGCAATTCATAGGACTGCGTATTTACGGACTATTTTGTTAATATTTACAGTGGACGTCGGATAAAGATATACAGGACAATTTACAAGATATAGGTGTACAAGATTTTGTGGAGGTTAAATTTTACGAAAATCGGGCAAACGGCCAATCTAAAGGGTATTGTGTTTTAACTGTTGGTTCGGAAGCATCACTTCGAATAATACATGATAAGATGTCGAAAAAGGAGATCCACGGTCAACTTCCAGTTGTCACACCTCCCACAAAACAAGCCTTGAACCAGGTATTGAAACTAAATAATGCATATGATGCCACGCAATTACGAACTTATTAATTCAAAAACCGTCTTTTCCAATAGTTTGAGGCGCAGTCAAAAACTAGACCTACTCAAGGAGCACAAGGTAACCAAGGCAATATGAATATGAACATGATGGGACCTAGAGGTCCAATGGGCCCAATGGGTCCACAAATGGGTGGTATGGGGATGGGATTCGGCCCTAGAATGATGATGGGCCCAATGAGGGGTGGACCACGTGGTCCTCCAATGGGCGGTCCGCCGCCACATAGAAATATGGGTCCCAACCAAGGACCTCCTGGTAATTATAATCCGCCAAATAGGCCACCTATGGGTCCTCAATCATTGCCACCTCCTCCAGGCCCTCCACAAAGAGGCCCTCCTCCCGGAATGAATATGGTAAAGTTTTAGTCATGCTTAGAGCTTTTTAGTTGACTTTTTCTACTAGATTAACTTCAATAATAATAAACATTTCAGATGCAAGGACCTGCACCGCAAGGACCGATGCCGCCAAGAGGACCAATGCATGCTCCAATGATGGATGCCAGAGGTCCGCCGCCACGGGATTGGAATCGACCTCCAAGTAAGCATTTCAAAATCCAATTTACTGTTCAAATGAATGATTGAAATGCCTCAGATGGGAATACATTTATTTTCTTTGTAGTGAACTCATACCCACCACCACATGGCCAAGCTCCGTTACCGCCTCCAGGACCTGGTGGCCCTATGCAAGGACCTCCACTTCGTGGTGGCCCGCGTTAGTGCATTACTCATTTTTTTCTAAATTTTTACAGGATCAGTAATGTGAATTATTAACTTGAACTTATCATTAATTGCTCAGCTCCTCTACAAATGAGTGGTGCTCCACCACCGGGGGCTCCTGCACCACACATGAATCCGGCGTTTTTCAACCCACCAGGACCCCCTGGACCACCACAAGGTGGACCTCCACCTCCTGGATACGTCGGCCCTTCACCCAATGCTAGGGTACATTAACCTACGTTCATTAATACTTGATTTCACAATGGAAATATGACACATGCAATATTCTATTGGTGTCTGAAAAGTATTTCAATTATAATCCCGACATATATTTTTATAATCTACAGCCACAACCAGCTAACAATTATCCTCCGCCCATCGAACATAGAGAAACCCCTGCGATAAGTGATGCGGAGTTTGAGGAAATCATGAGTCGAAATAGAACAGTATCAAGTTCCGCTATATCGAGAGCAGTAGCTGACGCCGCAGCTGGTGAGTCAGGCCTTTTTCTCATTTTATTTACGTGTTTGTGCAACACTAGATCAATCAATCAAAAATCATGTTTGTCAATCTAACATTTCCTTTTTCAAATTTTAGGTGAATTTGCTAGCGCGATTGAAACTCTTGTAACAGCTATCTCATTAATTAAACAGTCAAAAGTTGCAGCGGACGATCGCTGTAAAATTTTAGTTAGCTCCCTGCAGGACACTCTACATGGTATTGAAACAAAAAGCTATGGACGCAGGGGTAAGAAAATATGTTTATGTTTCGATACTTGTGCTGGCTGACGAAAGGAATATAAATGGTTTAGAGTTGACTAATTATTGACTTTGGTCTATAGAGAGGTCAAGATCTCGAGAGCGGGATAGGCATAGAAGAAGTAGAAGGGATAGATCCCGCAGCAGAGAAAGGGATTATCGAGATCGGAGTCGTGAACGTTACGATTACTACCCTAGAGAAAGATCCCGCAGCCCTCGAGAAAGAGAATATAGAGAAGGGCGTGAAAGGTATTTTGATGACTTTATTTTCTCGTGATATTCGGTTGGCATTACTTTTTGGGCATTATTTATAGCAAAATGAGGACCCTTTTCAGCTGGTGCCCTAAAAGCATTGCCAGCCGTGAAATTCAATGAAATTCAACCAAATAAATAATAATTGTAATTCTATTATATTTGTATCACAGTAGTAGTAGTCGCTATTATGACGAGAGGGATAGATACCGAGAACGGGACACACGCGAGCGTGATCGCGAAAGGACACGTTCTGAAGGTGATAGAAGCAGAGAAAGGGAACGAGAACGTGAACCTTCAGAAAGATCCGAAATACATCGGGCAACACGTCATTAGCTTAATAACTGAATGAGAATACAGAGCATAACTGTTTATAAGTTTATGGCATAATATTATAAATATTACGAACATACCTATATAACTCTGCGTCCTAGGATAGCAAGTTTAATGATGCATTTTACTGATTGTGTTACTCAAGTTATCAAGTTGGCTTTTGTGTAGAGATAGATGAAAGCACTACTTTATCACAGTTTTTTTTTATTTTCCAATAAAAATACAAACTATATTACAAGCTCTCACGCTGGGTGTGTGACTACTACTGCACTTATTTTTTAACCGCACAACTTTAGCATTGAAAATTGAGCGAACTGGATTCAGTGACAGTGAAATACATCACCACAGTCACAGCAAAAGAAATTTCCAAAATAAGCACGTTGAAATTATTCTGTATTTTTATTCATTGACAAAAAGTATTGCAAATTACGTACAGCTGTAAATACGAAGGTAATACGGATCAAAATGCATTTGTCTTCACGATAGGGTGAGTTTACTGTTAAGATGTGCAGTTATTAAACTATTATTAACTTGAACTCAGCATGGTAACAACGTCTTCGACATCCATTTTTTCACAGCCACCTTTACTCCACTCATCTAAACTGTCTAAACCATTGGGCTGTTTTCTGAGCTCCGCTTGTTCTTTCTTTATAATAAAATGGGGGAAGCATAATAATAGTTTATTCATTTACCTCATTCAGAAACCAAAATTGTTTATTTTTTTGTATACAATCATAAATGTATATGTATGCATATATATGTAGAGGTAAATGTTATTGAGCAAAATATTTTATTTGTGACTTACTGCAGTGTCTAATTTTGCAAATTTCTCAAACATCCGTGAATAAACTTGTTTTTCACGTTCCTTATGTTGTTTGATGAGCTTTTCACAAAGACCGAGTTGTTGTTTCGCCGCCTTATTGTCTGGCTCCAGTTCGAGAACCTTATGAAAATCGCTCTTGGCATCATACGCCTCTTTAATGCCAATGTTCGCTAAGCCTCGTCTGTAATAAGCCTTTGGATTGTTTCCATCAAGCTCAATTGCCTCGTCAGCATGACGCTTTGCTGAGACCGGATCATTGAGTTTCAAGTGACAAAGAGCTTGATTCAAGTGGGCAGCTAACATTAATGACTTTCTCAGCTCTTCCTGCTCCCCTTGTAGCACTATTTGCAAATGTTCACCGTTATCGTTCATTAATAAGATATTTGGACGTACTAGGAATATATTTCTAATTACAGCTTTGTTGTGGCATTCATTTATTTAACTTACTTGCTTCAGTTTTAAGGTAATTAATAATGGTCTTGTATTGACGAGCGGCAATGAAATACTTTTCTTGCTTGAAAAAAGTTGTTCCTTTATCCTTTGCCTTCTGTGCCGCCTCAAGTTTTTCCGGGGGATCCATTTGCCAAGCTTCGCGAACCTGTTTATACGTTACAGAAGAATCGGTTTTGATGTCGTACATCACAAGTAAACAAAATAGGTAAATTACAATTAGTATCATGCTACGATATATAGATATAATACCCTTTCAAAATTGTCCAGCTCCACAATGTACTTGACAGTTGCATCAGGTGGAATGTTAAATTCCTTGGATCCAGTGGAACCGAATGCATATTTAGGACCAAGTGTTAAAACAGACTGTTCTCCCTCACTAAATTTGAAAAGAGCCTTTTCTACACCGTATGGAATGTTGACTTCCGCTCCCTCTCCCAAGACGAAGGTAATCTTACGTTCGTCAAAAACTTTTCCTTGGTATTCGCCTTGTAGGGACACTGAGAAAAACAAATAAAACTTTGGCTAATGATAATGACAACAATTTCCAACTATAAGTAGAACGTTTTAGTAATTGATACAGCAGAAATATGTCTCTAATTCTTTATACCGGTAAGGGAAGAACCGTCATTTGGATTAAGGTATTTTGACTTTCCAGGTTTCAGTTTTTGCCGTAGCAATGCCCCAGATTTGGAACTTGTAAGATCTTCTGGTTTGAATTCAAGTAAGTCAACCTAAGAATAAAAATAACACCCATTACGGCGCATGTTATTAAATAAATAAAAACCAATTCATATATTCCGAACACAATTGTACTGTCCACATTTATTTTAAAATCTTTTACCGGTTTACTTACTTCGAAAATAAGCGGGGAGTTTCCAGGAATGTTTCCCGATCCATTGGCCCCATAACCATATTCAGGATGAATATACAGTTTTGCGCGTTCACCTTTAGTCATACTTGGTATGCCTTGTTCCCAGCCTTTAATAACTCGACCTACCCGTTATTGAAGAGCGCATTCAAACAGTTAAGTACTACAATTATACGGTGACATTTAGGAACACATTACCAATTGATCAGTATACCTTCTCCCACCAGAAATGAAAAGGGTTTACCCCTTGTATCACTTCTATCAAAAATGGTTCCATCGGGAAGGGAACCAATGTAATGCACAAATACTTCACAACCATCCGTTGGTTGACTGCCAGGTTCTTTGTCACCTTCTCTCAGTATTTCCTTGTACACTTTTCCATTGCTTTCCTTAGAAACATCCACACATCTCTCATTGATGAGTGGTTGAAGCAAGTCAACTTCAATGGGCACATCATCGGCAACCATTCCTTCCATTTTCGGTTCTCAAACTACATTAATTACAAATGAAATTTTTTAGACGTGCATAACAACAGCAGCAATACAAACAAAAATTGTCGCAAGTACGACACAAATACGTGAAAATACAATAATAAATAATGTCTCACCTAATATGACGTCGTAGATTTTAAAAAAATAGTTAAGATAATGAGATCAGTTTGGTCAGTCAGTGGTACACAGTTAAGTTAGCACTAAAAAAGACTACGACGAAGTACTTGTAAAATATAAGGTAATAAACTTTTTAAAGAACACAACTTGTTCAGGCAGCAGGCCTTTTTGGTTAATTCAGAAGATCCTTATTCGATTAGCAATTACAGTCAACAGTAAACAACTAAGGTGAGCAGCGTATAGTAACCATGAAAAATATATCACACAATACTACCTACTCATTAGAACACTTTGGTTTTGCATAGGTAGAAATTAAGTATCAATTACCAATTTTTCTTAAATTTGCACTTTAGAAGACATTTATTTTGCTTGTAACATTTAACAGTGAGCAGAAAGAAAAAAGGCAAATTTGTGGTAGGCAGGATTAACTTGACAAGATAACTAGCAAAGTGGTAGATGACAATAATAATAATAATAATACCGTAATTTACACTGGACAAGAATGCAACGCCACGCACAAGTGTGATGAAGTGTTTATTGCTTAATGAAGACGAAGAGAAGGGCAGCAGAATTCAGGCAAGACTTCCACAAAATTCTGGAATCACAAGGAACGCTGCGTAGTACGCAATAATGTATTTACTACTTTGCCGACTAGATAGCAATTTTCCCATCCACCTATCTACCTGGTAAAAAAGCAGCAACGCAAGTCATCCAACAACATGCTTGTGTTGTTGATATGCAATTGCCTGTCCGTCCACCTACACTGAATACCGGAATGCTGTAGCGGCCACTACCGACCGACTACTGTGTCGTTCTATGCCTACCTAGTACAAACAATGTGATAGCTGTAGTAGCCAGTGGTCGGTCATTGAATTGGAATGGCTATTTATCTAAATTATGTGCTGCTACTGCATTTATCATACTCGCATTATGCCAATGTCAAATGCCGCGTTCCACAAAGGACATGCATCCTGGTTTTCACTTTTTGTTTCAGGATTTGACTCGAATTTTCCAATCTAGTGTGTTTAATTATAATTATGTTCTAATCTCTAATCTTAGAATGGATGTTGACTGGGGGGCAATTGCTCCCCAAAAAATTCCAGAGTAATGCAAAAATACGAAAATATATGGAAAAATGAAAAAAAAATCACCTTATTTCTTTTACAGTTAAACTCAATGGGAAATATTTCATATTCTTAATTCTTCCGAAAAGTTGACCAAATAAACTGTAAGTTTATATTTAACCCTCAATTGTTTTATTTTTACGCATGCAAAAGCGAATTTGTCAAAAGTCAAGTCAATGCAATGGCCTTGCCTCCTCCAGGCTTCCAACTCTGACTATGCCAGTGAATGTTAATTCGATGACTGTGCGGCGACCATTGCGAAGGTTTGCATAAAGACGACAAGTCAGCAGGTCCTGACTGCATTCAAGTGCAACCAAATTCACCTAATGGCTAGTTTATTAATGGAAATTGGTAGAAACGTAATGTATATCTTCATTCAAGTAGTTAATTAAGAACTGATTGTAATAAAGAGCATGCAGCATCCCAGCGAAAAGATTATAATTGATTTTTACTAACTGGTTATACTGCGGAGACCTGGGTTACAACAGGCAATAATATGTAACTGTTTTATGGGTTGCATGCATGGATGACTTCTCTCATGAATTTAATTTCTATGCATTTCATTTTTCATTTCCTGAAAGAATCTGTATGTCTTCATACCGTTTGGAAAATACCAATCTACCTGTTCTACGTACAGTTGTGCTGGCTATACTACACTTAAATTGAAATACATTATGTGTAAAACTGCCAGTCATTCATTTTACAAGATTGACAATAATGTTCTGAGAGTTATAAAAAGTAACGACCTGCTGAAAAGAAATATCACCATTTGTTTGTTGTTCGGTAGTATGTTTTGAACAGTTCTTTTATGATTGAGCTCAACTCAACATACTTCATGAAAGCTGAGCTGAGCAAATACAAAGAAACTTACTTGGAAACTACTATACGTTTCATCATTCCCTTCATTTAAAAATCTTAATCACCGTACGTAACGTGTACAAGAAAAGATTTAGGAAATAATCTCACACGCTGTCCTTTTCTGACTCTGACAGTAAACTAGATGCCACATTAGTCACATAAAACAACAGATTTATGCACATACACATAAGGAAGGAAAAATACAGTTGATTTGATGTTAAAATTGCAGTAGCAGCACCTTTGGAAAAACGGTAGGCTTGTTATTACTTGTTTGGATTTATATTATATCATCACCACCCACTCTCTACACATTTCCAACACATTGCTATCATCATTTGACTAGTCTATTATCAAGAGCATGCAACTATGTATATTCTTAAAATGCCATATAATCCGTATTATCTACTTACTGGGATTTTGCAGAAAGTATATTTTTAATATAGCGTGGTTTAAACTCATTTTTTTATCCGAGGTTAATGGGATGATGGTATAGGTACATCATCGGTAGCAATAAAATTGAAGAGTGTTTGCATTGTTAGCTGTTAGCTAGCAGCTAACATTTGAATTGAAATCATGATGACGGCAGCGCTATTTTATGCGAACATCAACTACTACAACAAATCTTTCCTTCTTCTGTCCAGTTGTAAAACAATGCTATTATAAAGCTTGTTTTCAAACTTTCTTTGACCCTTGTATATACATCTATTTTTTAAATTTAAAAGTTCAGCTTCCTTATAGTATGTACTAATATGTTCAATGTGGAAAAAATTCAAAAAAATGATCATGGTTGATTGATGTGTAACGTGAGTTCTGAGTAAAAAAAGTAATAGTATTACGCTTACTCTGAACAACTCTCTTTTCTCTATTAACAATTAATGCATGATGATGGTTAAGTTGTCAAATCATATTATATATCCTCATCCTGCGTGATTTAACCCCGTAAAGGTGCATGCTACAACAGCATTTTTTCATTTTTGGGGTCACAACGAGTTTACCTTTACAGGAAAAAACGAAAACAAAAGTCTTGATCCGTGACTTGTAAAGTCAATGCATTTCTTTTTTCTTTCCTCTGTGATGAAGCTTACACTCTGGGATACTGTTTTATGTTTGTACCTTTTACTACTTACTACTCCGTTGAGCCGATTTACAACTGCCGATACGATGAAAACAGGTTTTGAAAAAGAAAAAAAATGGAAGTTCATTGTCATGGACTGCTGGTGGTAATTTACCTCAGCTACCACACTGATGCTGCTATCACTGGACGCATCTCTCTGTAAAAGTGAATGTTTCTTTCACGGAGATGTGTACTACCGACCGACCGACGTGTCTACTGGCTACATGACTTATCGGTAGTTGAAAATTTTTTTGAAGAGTCGCAATCTCACTGTTGAGGAGACGGTGACTGCTGTACTTGTAGAAAAAAAATATACTTTAATAAATAATTACTCTGGTCTGGTCAAAATGAAAACTATAATATTTTGTGCGCTATTTATTGCTTTCTCGGAAGCACATTATTTTAACATTCAAATTGACCAGCATTCACCGTTATGGCCCCGTATTAACGAGTCTGAACCAAGTATTCCGGAGTCACCCAAAGGTCAAGATGTACTTGAAGGTCTGACAGAGAACCCAGAGCTCAACGGAGCTTTATATGATGAAACTGCTGCTATTCCTGGAGGTGCAGTTCCTGGACCCGTTCCTACCGGTTTGTTCACCTTTCTAAACAATATTTTACTTTTTTTTTGCTAAATCAGTCATTTCAATCAGACAATATTTTAGACAAAATGTCAAAATAGGCAGTACTGCTTCAATTTTGTTGTCATTCTCCCTGTTTGACTCCTTCGTTCTATGATAGTTGACTTTTCTTGTATGCATATTTTTGTTTTAGATAAGCGGCCTCCCATTGGTCCAAATGGTGCGGTGGAGGCCCGTGCTGAAGATCTTTCCTATGGATATACGCCGGGTTATTGCCGTTGCATCAACAAATATTACTGCTTTGGTGCAAATTACCAGCGTGAGCGAGTGCAGCGTGCTGTTAACACTGTAAGTAGTGAACAGTATTACAAATGTGTGATTTGCTGCTAAAAAATTAACTTTTGAAAGTTTTTTTTTGTTTTTTGCTGCTGCATGCATATAAATTGATGACGAACTACTAATGATTCCTTGGTTTTAACGAGAGGTAATGCAAATTTTTGTGACTTTTATGTAGCCCCCATGCCGAAATAGGGATGAAGTGATGTGTTGTCTTACCAGTGGTCCGGGATGTGGCGTGCCAGCTAATTTCCCATACTTCAACCCGTATCCTTTGTACGGCGAGGTATGATTATGATTGTAATAGCTATTTATTGCCACCCTCTGTGTGATTCATAAATAGTAGAGATGTTTATGGTTTCCTTCCAGGCAAATTTCGGAGATCATCCCTGGACAGCATTGGTGATGGATGTAAACAATCGGGTGATTTACGGACTTGGAATTACGATTGCTTGGCGTATCGTCATCACTACAGCGAGAAACGTTGCGGGCTACTCGTAAGTTTTTCTAATTTATAACCTGACCAATGTAGAATTAATTTTTTTGTGCTGCATGACATCAGTAGCCCAAAGTGATACGGAGAGTTATTATTTACTTTGCAAATTAGCAAAGTAATCTAAAAACTACAACACACTGCTATTAGTGCTGTTATTGCATTGTGGTTTTTCTTTGTTTCTTAATCACCTACTTATATGGTACATTGTATCACTCGACAAAAGATGTCATACATTCACTTATTCGACGTAACGTCATGCAGAGCAATTTTATTCAGTGACATGATACACTATTATGGATTTAAAAATGAATTGCACAATCGGATACAAAAAATATAGTTTTAGATTTTTCAAAATTATGATTTTTTAAATGATAAATTGGCTGAGTTATCCTCTTTAGCATTTTCATTTGGAATCCTACAATGCTATTTTATATGTCGTATTCATAAGTTTCCATAATGTCTACATACTTAATTGTATAAAGCCAGCATTAGGTAATATTTTTCAAAAGTATAATTTATTGATTGATGCAGCGGTAACAGTTTGAAAGTACGACTTGGAGAATGGGACTTATCTTCGAGTGATGAGCCATTCAAGCCGCAAGAATTTCCAGTGAGCGAAGTTGTAATTCATCCAAAGTTTAATCCCAAAACCTTCCAGAATGACATTGCCATTCTCCGATTGGCATCCAACGTGGACTTGAGTTCTGTTCCCAGCATTCGCTCTGCATGTCTAGCGCGTCCAGAAGAAGCTTTCAAATACGTTGGAGCCAAGTGAGTTCCCTTACATTGCTTTTGAAAATTTATCTGAAAGCACATTTCGACCCAAATAAACTCTACATGTTTGTAACTCTGATTGCAGGTGTTTGGTGGCTGGATGGGGTTCCCAACCGTCAGCAAAGGAGAGAAAGAAGCGTCAAGTATCAGACACGTCTGGTTCTCCATCGCAAAGTCGAAACATTTTGAAGGAAGTTGACATGCAGGTATTGGATGGTCAGGTGTGCCAGGAAGCGTTACGTAGAAACGTTGGCAATTCTGAATTTTTCCTTGATCAAACTAGCTTCATTTGTGCAGGAGGTGACTCTGGAAAAGGACTTTGTCGAGTAAGTAATCAAAAGTAAAATCTATACGCACATGCTGGGTAGTTTATTAAGTTACAAAAGTATTTTTTTCATCAATTTAGGGAGACGAAGGGGCTGCCTTAGTATGCCAAGAAAGAAAGGATGCTCGGTACACCCTTGTTGGAATGGCTTCTTGGGGAACAACGTGTGGACAAAGTGGTTTTCCCAATGTTTTCACAAACATTGCAAACTATTACGACTGGATTAAGAGTGTCGAGCCTGGAATTGGCCAATAATGAAGTATTGCGCAAATTATATAAATATGACTTTGCACTATAGAGAAGTTTACTTTGCTTTTTTGGAATTCAAATTTTTTTTGAACAAAAGTTCATTCAATATGATCTACAAGCTTATGTTATACATTACCAATATTATACTATAATGGGGGTATTAAAATATAACAAATGTTGTTAGCAATAGAAAATCATTTAACAATATTGCACTTTATTCATTTCTTCGACATTGATGCATTACGTTCGTCCACTGAGCATACCTAAATAATTCATAATTCATACCTAATACCTACTCAATACCCCAAATCCGAGATTCATTGACAAATTCATAACCCGTTGTTTATGCTTCTTAAACACATGCAGTTTTGACGTGACGTGTTAACGTTAATCACTAACGATTTCCAACGAAGAAAAGCATAAAAGAAAACCAACAGCGAGAAATTTCACCTAAAAAAGTGCGAATTCTAACGCATCTATGCAGGGAACCGTACGATTGCATGTCTGTGTTTTTGCATATAGGTATACTATAAAGAAACGAATGTTGACTCTGAGTACTACTTATTATTACTACCGTTATTGAAAAAGTAGTAATCTATGAATGAACAGTATTAAAACAATAGAAAGGATTAACGGATGGACTCAATGATTCATAAATTTCATAAAAACTATCGAATAAAGAACTAGTGTTTGCCATTTGCAATATAATAAACAGTTGATTTGTAATAATAAATTTTTATTATGGAGCGCTATATAAACATATCTGCGAACTGCGTCATGCAATATCATTACCAATTAGTCATTGCATGTGTAAATCCTAATTCAATTTTATGCAAGTGCAATTCGACGAATTTAAATCTTTTTTTGCAAATCTCACCTTCATCTCGAAACTTGAGCTCCTTGTTATTATGCGCTCATATAATATTACTTCATCCTTCATTGTTTATGGTGATCACAAAGTAAACAACAAAAACTACTAAATAATCCTACAATTTATTTTCAATCAAGTATGAATTCGCAATTTAAGTAAATGGATTAGGGAACGGCAAAAGAGATAGACCCATCAAACAACTTGCCATCATCATCGTTCATGCAATTTTGCAATTTTTTTTAGTTCTCTCTCTCTCACTCTGCCCAGTATCCAGATAAACATACTTACTCTAAAATCCAATATTGCGTTGTCTCACAAAGGTTGCTCGTTGAGAAAACAAGTATTAATTAATTGCTAGCACACAACATAATCTTAAAGAATGTAACTAAAAGTAGTGTTTT
This sequence comes from Sinhomidia bicolor, assembly GCA_027743785.1. Lineage (NCBI taxonomy): Eukaryota > Metazoa > Arthropoda > Collembola > Entomobryomorpha > Entomobryidae > Sinhomidia > Sinhomidia bicolor. Next base: position 2,217 of record JAHZMT010004707.1, on the reverse strand, counting down.
ATTATTATTATATAAGTAACGATGGCAACAACTGACTGACTGTGAGGTGATGATGATGAAGCGTTGAAACCAAACCCCCAAAAAAACAGCAAAAAAGCAAGGATTATTATTAGGAAGCAAACATGCCTTGGCGTGAGTAAGGAGAAGTTAGTGGGTGATAGTGATCATCAGTAATCACAGTAACATGATGTAATATTTTCGATGCCAGAAAGTCTGGCGTGCACAGCATACTCAAGTAATTGTCTGTGTGTGTGTGTGCTCTTCTCTTAGAAAGAAGGAAAAAGAAGACCTTTTTTGGTACACATTAAATACTTTTTGGTAAAATCATCAAGATGATCCCAAAACAAGATGAAAAAATAGAAACTTTAAAATTGTCGGGATACACGCTCATTATTTTTTAACACGTAACAATTATTATTATACCTTTACTAATTCAAGCCAATATTATGCATAATTTACTCTTCTCATAATGATTTCTTACGAGAAGTAACACGAAATCATAATATTAAGATCACTTTTCTCAAAACGCCATCCCTCAGAGAAAATGTTCTTCTGAATGAAGTTCACTTAAAACAAGTTGTCCAGCGATTCAGCGTAATTTTTTTTTTTGCACAAATTTCTATTGGGCCCAACCAAATGTTGGAGTGAAGAAGAAGAAGATGATGATGATGAGTTGAGTTGTGTGATAGATCACACGTTGTTGTGAATGAAGTTTTTTTTTGTTTTTCAGGTAAAAAAAGGGTTGAATACGTAGTTTATGTAATAACAACTTGGGAGCTCCTCACCTGTCCTCAAGTGTAGTTTTGATGGTGAAGGGTGGTTACTCAAAATAGTCACAACATAAGGAGCAAGTCATGATTACCAAAACTAACCATTCAGCATAATTTTTACCAACTTCTCCATGGAATAAAAATGCATTTTTGATTAAAATTCTCCAGGTATTGCCATATTTTTATCTGCAAAGTTGTGTGAATTATGAAAACAAGATCTGTATAACAAAGAGTTTTGAAAAAAATGTCTTGTACACAGTTCTCTTTCATCTAAATCAAGTTTTTGATTGACGAATCTTCATCGTCAAATAACAAGTTGCATGAGCAAAAGTCGTACAAACAACACACTTGTTGTTTGGTCCAGTCAGATGAAAGATTATTATTTTAAATCTCCAATTTCAGACACTTAAAGCTACAGTGGGAGGAATTTCAATTTACATTTTACCCATCATTGTTGCTTCCAGTTTCTACCTTCATTAGATAAATAAGTAGAATAAGATGATGAGAGTTTTGTTGCTCCAGTCTACACAATCGCAAAAGCCATATTAAAATTAATTCATATCCTTTCTTGACTACCCATTAGACATCATTTTTAATATTTATTTAAGCGTATTAGAAATTCTGTTGCGGTATTTACGAAAATTAATTAAATTGAGTACATGTTTTAGCCGAGTCCTTTGCCAAAGCAATCATGTAAGGCCTATTAGGCATACACGCACACTGAAATTTAACAAGTAGGGTATCATCATTGTCGTCATCATCTGAATTGATAGTTATTATGATTATTATCACCATACAGAAATTATTTTATGATGATCGTACACTTTCAAGTTTACTCGGCTTTTTGATTAAGACGATAGTTTTCGATAAGACGAGAAACAAGAAGAAGGCCACAGCAGCAGCAGACCAACCTACTTCATTTTCAGTTTCTAAACCATCCTTCATTTTCAACAAGACGGATGCGATGATGGCATGGCAGCGTTTACGAGCGTAACTAACAAACTCATTGACCAGACCGATGATATTTATTCAAGCTGTTCCATTGCATTAAAATGATGCTATTGTAGGGATGAAAGTGTAATGCGTTTTCATACATCATCCAACACAATTCCTTGACAGGTGACTTTTGAGGGGAAAACCAGTTTTCAATCCAGAACCAGCAACGATACATAATTAACTCTTGGAGAGTACTGAGCATTTTGACAACTGTTTAATTTTCAATCTGCTTTGCTTCAACTCTCTCTCTCCCTTCGTCTCCTTTCTTCTTTCTATTCATTTTCATTCCAGCAGCAGCATAAAGTACATTTTGTTGTTGTTCTTAAAACAGAGAGAGATAGAGCCGCGGACAAAATGCAAATGACAATAAAATGTTTATTTATTTATCCTCCCTCGATCCTCTTTTCTTACTTTAATTTAATATATTATTTTGGAAATCCAAACCGATGAT